>CAUYRT010034956.1:0-88173 GCA_963574885.1 Lepilemur ruficaudatus
TAAAATGCCGAGCACAGAGTGGGCACGTAGCAAGCATTGAATATGCAGAACAGCCTCTTATTATCATTATCAAGCACTCAGAGACTGGGGAGAAATGAAGGTGAGAGCAGCTAAGGAGAGCTGTGGGGAGGGGGTGGACCCTGAACTGGCCTCACGGGGGTCAGGGAACTGGTGGGAAACAATGCGGGCACAGGAAACAGGATTTACACATGCATGGTCTTGGCTGGCAGAGGGTTTACCCTGCACCTAGGAAGACAGTAAGAGGACATGTTAAGTTCAAGGCAAATCCTATTAAAAATTCTCATACCACAAACTCATTTGGAACTAGCTGGACATCCCTGGTAGCCATGAGCATCTTGGGTATGTTTCAAGCAGCATCAATCTGCAAGGTGAGAAGGCTCAGGCCCAGACTCTAGGTCAGAACCCTAGTGAAAGACCTGGTACTGCCCCAAACCACAGTGGAATCCAGAAGAACAGGAGCTTTGGAACCAAGAAATCCAGCTTTGATCCCTGCTCCCCACTTACTGGCCATGTGACCTTAGACAAAGCAAGTTGCCTCTCCGAGCCTCCTTAATGGGATGGGCCTAGCACGGTGTCAGGAAAACAGCAGGTGCTCAATGATTGCCAGCAACCATAACTCTGGTGTCAGCCCGCCTCCCAGTTCTGTTTCCTGCCTGAGCTTTTAACTCCCCTTTCTGAGGATCTGGGCCCACGTGGTCACTGTCCATGATGTTCCTCCCCTCAGTGTGAATGCTAACGTTCCTATCCTCTCCGGAAGAATTCAAAGGGCCCTGGAAACTTGTTTATTAGGAAAAGCTGTGGGAGTCTGTCCTGCTTGGTGGAGGCGCTGACCTCTCCCATCCTTCCCCGCATATTTCTCCCCAGGGACATCTTTTCATGTTCCCTGGCTCACGTGGGTGAGTCCCAGGTCTGTAAATCCCGACCACAGAAAGCTTGGCAAAGTGTGTTAGGTGTTTATTGGAAGGGAAAGGAGGCAGATGATCAAAACATTGGCCGTGGCTCTAGTCTCTGGAACTTGCAAGAGCAACTTTTAAAATCTATGTTTGAAGCATTTAAATAGATTCATGGAGCACTCTTTTTTAAAAAAAAAAAAAAAAAAAAAAAACCATAATGAGAATAAGATTGTATAATACTCCTCAGTGGCAGTCAGATCTTTGGGCTGCCTTCATAGGATAGTGCCAGATATCTGAATGAAAACAGAGAAATGCAATGCAGTTTTCAGCTTCCCTACTGACACAGAGCATCATTTAGACACAGCCCCACCGACACAAACACACAGGCTGCAGTTCCCTGCACACCCCCTTGCTGACTCATGCCCGCCTCCATGCCTTTGCAGGCCCTGTTCCTACTACCTGCAACTCCATTCCACTCACTTCTGGTAACATTTGTTGCTACTGGATGTCAGGCTCTGGGCTGGGCACTGGGGACAAAGAGATGAATCAGACACAGTTCCTGACCTCAAGAATGATGAGGAAGAGAAGAATGGGTCTCCTCCTAACAGAGGTCTACTCTTCCTTTAAGACCCAGCTTGTGTCTCCTCCTCTGGAAAATCTCCCCTCTTGCTGAGTTGGTCACTGCCTGTGTCCACACTGTACCTGTACACGCCCTCCATTGCCCACTCCCACACCAAAACCCATTTCCTGGGTTGTTTATCTGGCTGGTGGTCTAAACTAGAGGTTTCAGATAATTGACATTATTTCTTCTCTTCCGCACCTCTGGTGCCCAGCGCCCAACCCGCTGCATAGCAGGTTCATTAGGTGTTGGTGTTGTTTTGAAGCTGAGGCAGCTATGTGGCATTATGAGAGCATGGAAAATGCCACACCTGAACCCCACCCACAGGCCCCTGTTGCTTGGAGCATCTGAGCCCTGAAAGATCTGGGTGGTATTAACCCCTGGATCCCAGCCTCATTCCAGCAGCCATGGTTTGGTGGTGGTATTGGGAGGGGTTATTCAATCAAGGAAGAAATATGCTTTGAAATGAAAACGCTTCCCTTTCTGATCTGCTTGGCTCCGCCGTGCTCCCCGCCTTCTTAGTATGCATGTATTCAGCCCCCATTGCAGGACTTACCCTCGGCATCTTCCCCACCCTGATGGGCTGGGCTGGGCTCCCTCGCCTTGCCCCCCTCCCGTCCTCTTCCAAGACAAATTGCTTACATCTGTCAAGGCTTTTCTGATTAATAGAGGAATATGCCACGGGATGTCATCAGAGGTTCAGAGGCTTTTGATCAAAGGGGAGGGGGAGCTGGGCCACACATCCCTGCCGGTTCATTTATCAGGTTGGTTCAGCACCTTTCCTCGAGAGCACCCCCAGCAGAGGCCTCCCCACCAGCCCACGTCAGCTCGCATGCTCCGCGGGAGGAGAGCAGAGAGAGAGGAGATGGTCCTCCAGTAAGGGGGCCATGGGGGCCAAGACACAGAGAGCGGAAGAGGAGCAAGCTGGCAGCCTAGGCATTGGTCCTGGGCACAGTGCACCCCAGTTCTTTTCATTCTGGGCAGCCACTGGGGTGAGCGTCTACCAGGCAATGCCCCCAAAGCATGGAATAAAAGGAAGGGGGGAGCGAGGGAAGGAGTGGGGCCAATGAATAAACGAGTAGATCAGAAAAAGAATGAGGGAGGGAATGATGTAAGAATGAAAAAAGGAGGGGAGAAATGATTGAATTAATGAGTCAGTAAATGTCTGAATGGGCTAATGAATTAATGATTCACAGCAGTCCTTAAACAAAAGTCGGACTCCAGAGCACTGGCTCAGGTCTCATTCTTTCTTCCATTCCACCACTGGTTGGTGTCAACAGGACCCAGCTTGGAGGAGCAGCACTAGGGCAACTTTGGAGAAATTCAAGCCGTACCCCCACCCCGGCTCCTCTCATCTGAGGGACCGTTTCCCTTTCCTTTTGGCCTATTTGTGTTTGTAATAGCCCCATGAGTTGGGCAAGAGCAGTGGAGGCCTGGCCTGGGTGGGGGACTCACGCAGAGGCGGTGCCAGCTCACACTTCCTTCTGAGAGCCGGGTCCCTGAGGAGCATTGGTCACAGGCTCTGTGCCTCCTCAGGCAGCAAGCCCACTGCCCGCCGTGTCCCCTAAAGAGCACCTCTGCTGTGGACTTAGCAATGGGAGCGCCAGAGAGCTGCGGAGGGTTTGCTTTAGAGGCTGCTAAATTAGGCTCTGAGGATTTAGATTAACCTAATTTAATAACACGGATGGCTGGCTGGATCGAAGTTCCTTGCTACAATTTTTTTCTTTCAACTCTCTTAACAATTATTTCCCTCAAGTTGGTTGCAGATGCAGCCTGCCCAGGAATTATAATCCATTCCTTACCGAGCAGCAAGGAGGCCAGGGAGATGCTGGCCACATCCACACACATACCACCCAGGCACGGGGGCCGGAGGTCAGGCAGTGCCACGGCTTGTGCCTGTGCCACAGCTTGAAACTTGCAAGAAAGGCCACAGAGAGTCTTGCTGGGCTGGGCTGGCTGTCTTGGGACTTGGTAGGCGAGCAACACTATGGAGATGTGGCTGGCTGGCTCCTGACTGGGTGGCGACTGTCTCTACCCTCTGCTCTTGGTCCGGAGGGAACATCTCCACAGACACACAACACACAAAAGCACACACTGTCACAGAAGACACATATGGACACGTCCAGGGTGAGATGCACACAGATACTCAGTCGCACGAACACACAGACACGCACCCCTAGATACAACCCACAGACAGAGAGAGGTACTGAAAGACACGCACACGCACAGACACAGCAAGCCCGCCCACCCTAGTATCCCACTGTCCTTAGCCTGGCATCTGACTCCACTCAATCCAACAGCCGCTTATGGAGTGATGTCTGAATGTGAGTACTCCGAGTTCAGACCCAGAAACGCCCGTGGCCTAGGACTGAAGATCCCAGAGACACACAGTTCATGCAGCGAGTGCTCAGTGGATGTTCTGGGGTAGAAGGCCCTCGGTGGGCAGTGGAGCTCACATGAGGAGGCAGTAGCCCCAGGGCCTGTCCTCATAGAGCTAACAACAGAGCTGGAGGAACACCCTTCCTAGCCATGTCACTCATTGCCATTCATTAAAAACACCTTTCCCCTCTGAGCAGGCAGCTGTTCCAGGATTTTCCAATGCTGGCCAACCACACAGGCTGCAGCAGCTGACCACCCCGCTCCCGCCGCTGGCTTCCAGTCCCTTCAGAGGCTGCCCAGGCCCAGGGACAGAGAGGTACTCTGGGAGAACCCCCACTGCTGTCTGCAGGCCATGCCTCATAGCCACTGGAACCCAGGGCCTGGCCTTGAACAGGGTTTCTGAGGCTGCAGTCTTGATCTCACTTGTCCTGGGCAGATGCAAAGGGCTTTGCCAGCTGTGGAGCCAGCTTGAATGATGGTCAGTTCTTAGAGAGACCCATGGCTCCTGTGCTGAGAAGAGCCAGATAACTCCTTGCACAGCCATTTCCTAGGGACTTGGCCCCTGGCCCAGGTTCCCCCCAACCCTGGAGTCCCCCTTCCCTGCCCTTCCCCATTTTCCATCCTTCCTTTCAGCGGGCTAACTCTCTCTTGCCCTTGCAGACCAAGCTGAAATGTCACCTCTTCTAGGAAGCCTTTCTGAACCCCCATCCCCACTGCCCCAGGGGAGTTAAACACTTCCTCAGTGAGTGGTTCCTCTGTTGCAGCCTGGTCAAAGGACGTAATCGCTGTCTGTTTACTTAGAGATCTTCCTGTGGGCCCAGCCTCCCACGGGGCCTATGTGTTAGTCTTTATTGCTGCATAACAAATTATCCCAAACCCAGTGACTCAAACGGACAACAGTTATTTTTTACCTCTAAGGTTTCCAGAGGTCAGGAATTTAGCATAGCAAGGACATCCTGTCCACAATGTCTGGGCCTCAGCTAGGGTCTGGAACCATCTGAAGGATCGTTCATACTGTCCGGTGGTTGATGCCACCTATCGATTGAGGGACTACCTGGGTCTCTCCATGCGGCCTGCATTTCCTCCCAGCACGGTGTCTGGGTTCTCAGGGCAAGTGTCCTGAGGGTAGTAGGGGAGAGAGACAGGGGGGAAGAGGCGACATCTGTATCATTTTTATGACCTAAAATCAGAAGCCATATAACATCACTTCTACCATACTCTGTTGGCCAACACAGTCACACACACCCCTCCAGACTCAAGGGGAGTCCCCATAGGTGGAAGGAGCAACAGTCACACTGCAAGAAAAGCATGTGGGGTGAGATAAATATAGAGGTGTGGCTACCTTTGGAAATACCAACTGCCACAATCTGTTACCAGCTGATGCTCAATGACAGGCTAGTGAATGAATGAATGATTCTTATTTTGCACTGTCCATTTTCTCCTCTGTCCCCACACAATTCTTCTCAGTTTTAAGATTCCAACCAACTCTAACAACCAACCCCAAGTGGCCAGCCACAGCCCCTCTTTCTGTTTTGGAAGCCAAGGGGCCATGAAAGCCCCTCCAGCTCGAGTTGTCAGAACTGTCCCAGAGCTTCAGTGGTGCTCACTGCAGTTTTGAGGGACAAGACAGCTGTGTCAAGAACTAGAGAGGCTGCCAGAGACCCACAGACACAGTTTCAGTAAGCAGATCTAAAAAACTAAAACATCAGGGGAAATTTTCCTTTAAAAGGTTTTCAAGATTTAAATAACTATCTTCAGTTATTTAATATTTTTAGGAGAAAACTCCTTGGCCTGACACACTGATCCCCTCCCCATACCTGGACCGGCCTCCACCAGGCCAGCCTCAGCTCTCATCACTGCCTGCCTTGAACCCTTAGGCAACGTAGTTAACCTCTCTGAGCCTCAGTCACTGCAACAGAGAGCGGTGGTGATAAGAATGCCTGGTAGATAGAAACAACTCATTGAAGAGTCGTGGAATGCACGAATGATCGAATTATACCTACTTCATCAGATTATTGTGAGGATCAATGGAAATATCATGAGAAAGGAGCAGAGTACACAGCAAGCACTCAATAAGTAGTAGCTTAAAATAGGTGGAAAGACTGAAAGATGGCACTGTGAGTTTTCTTGCCATTCACAGCCAAAATTTCTTCCTTTTTTTTTTTTTGCATAACCACATCCCTATCTGATCTAAGCATTATTAAGAAACAGTAAGAAACAAACAAAACACAAAACCAAAACAATCAGCAACAGTAACCTCAGAACTGTTCCCTGTGACCACACACAGATGCCAAGCATAACTCAGCCGGACCAGGCCAGCCACCACAGAGAGAGCGCGTGGTGTCCTGATGACACCCAGCAAAGCAAGCCTGAGAGCACTCCCGCGGGTGAGTCAGACTCCGGCATAGGGACAAGGACTGCCAGGCGTGGCTGGGAGTTGGCGTGCAGAGTGACGCCTGCATGCATGCAGCATGCACAGCCACATGGCTGCACACAGTTGGGCACATGAGTCTGAGGGGCGTCAGGGGTGAACCAGGACACAGGCAGCCAATGGAACAGAGGAAGGCCACAGTGAGCCTGGGCCTCTATGTGGTGCAGCCCCCTGGTCAACCACGCCACGTGGAAGCAGTTGCTTTGCTTGCTTTCTTGCTTAAGCAAGAGAACACCCTGTGGCTGTGGTGGAGGCTCACTCCTCTTCCCCCGTGCTGACACATAGCGTGCTCACTGCTGATTCTCCAAGGCGGCAGGCCTAGGGTTGGGGCAGGTTCCAGGCTGCTCTAACTATTCATCCTGCACACCTCCATGTGGACACTTGAGTAGCTCCCAGGGCAGGGCCCGCCACAGCAGGACAAGCACTCAATAAACAGGAGCTACTGTTAGTGCTGATACACTGGCCCACAGTATCCTGCGTGCAGAGCAGGCTCTGTCCACTTCCTCCCCATGCCAGGCAAGGCCTGCCTAGGGCGCAAGCCATGTGGACCCTCAGCTCCACAGGAGATTGGTCTAGGGGAGCTGTGGCCTGGATTTGGTGGGCCCACCAAAGCCAAGCACTCTGGACCCTGCTGAGCATCCTGGAGGTCAAGGTTTCTCCTGACCCTCCAACCATCCTTTTGGACCTCAAATTCACATCTGAACTCAGATCTTGTCTGGCCTGGAGACTGATTTTTTCCTATGCACCCAAAGCACCAGTAATGCAGACTTTGTTTTGCTTTGCAGAGGGGATGGGGGGAAGTCCAAGTAGGTATCAACTCTTGGCCAGCTGGGTCACCCTCTTGGGGAGGCTGTTCCTTCCTCCGAGGGTCAGCGATGAGGCTGTGAGGGGCCAGGCTCTCCCCGAGTGATGGGCAGGGCTGGCTCAGCTGGCTGTGGGGAGAAGTACCCCAGCCAGAAAAGTTGCCCCCCCAAATACCCACACTGCTGCAAGTGAAGGCGAGCTGGAACACTGTCCCCATGCCGACGCGCCAAGGCAGCAAGTTTTCTAGGTCAGTCTGGTGCACGGGTGCCCCTGACATTCCCTGAGCCCTCCCCCGCCCCAGGGCCCCGTGGGAGCTGCCCCTGCCCTCACAGCCTGCACAGACACCAACCCAGGAACGTTTCCCTTCTATTTATTGTTATGGCTGGTTGGCTAGCTGTCTTCTCCAACTACAAAATAGACCTAAATCTGTAGAAAATTTTACCAACATCAAAAATTGCAAGTGGCAATCAACATCATGGTATTTTTTTCTTTCAGTCCCCACCCCCCAAGCCGTGGTTTATTTTCTAATTGAAATCTTTAAGCATTTATTTTCTACCATCCCATGCTTAGCACCCTCCTTACCCCACCTTTGACTGGACATTGTCAGTAGGGTTTTTCTCATTTCATTAAATTCTCTTTGTAACACTGCTTTCAAAGGCTGCATAGCCTTCCTTCACTGGGCTGAGCCAGGGTTTATATTAGTATAAGCATTTCCCTAGTGTATGCTGTTTGTTTATTTGCTTGTGGTATTGCATAAGTAATGATATGAAAAGCTTTGCTTGCATTTCAAAATATTCCTTTGGGATAGATTCCTAGAAGTGGCATCAATAGGTCAAGTATAGGAACATTTTTAGGGTTCTTAGTTTCTGTTGCCCAATTGCCTCCTGGAGGAATGAACAAGTTTATCCTTGAGAAATAGAGAATTCAATACACTGTGCTCAGCGCCTGTGATAGAGAATCCCTCAACCACAGCCCTCACTGTCTGAATCTAGTTATCTCGCCACCACTAGCAATTCAGGGATTTCCAAGCACCAAACAGTCTTGGTACTTCCACCCCCCAAAGGCCGCCTTCCTCACAAAATAAAAGACTGAATATCTTTAGAAAGAGCTCTGGGCCCAGAAGCCAGGAAGACCAGGTTCCAGAACCATCCTCGCCAGTGAGCTGGTGAACTTAGGCATTGCAATCTTCATTGGTCAAGCAGGGGGCTTGACCTGGAGGGCCCCTAATGCCCCAGCCTGTGACACAGTCTGGCAGGACAAGAGTTAGGGATCCAGGCCATCGTGTCAAGCTGCCTTGGTTCAGCCCCAGCTTTGTCACTTGCCAGCAGCATGATCTTGGGAAGATATTTTACTGGCCTAAACCTCAATAGTATAATCTGTGAAATGGGCATGAAGGATATTAAATTACCTATCAAGTGATTATGCAGAATGAATGTAATTTTATATTGAAACACTTTAAAACAGTGCCTGGCACAAAGTAAACACTACATAAAGGGTTTGAGGCTATGGCATTTACTTGCTTTGGATCATAAACATCAGCACAAGTGAAGGGTCTCTAAGGTTGTTATAAACAGAGTCCAGGGTAAGAGAAGATGCTCACAGCCCACACGGGCCTGAGCTATCTGGCAATGGCCTTGCCCAATTTTTGTCTGGCCCAGGCCATGCCCAACACTTGCTTTCCATCTGACCAGAGGTCTGGCTGTGCAGCACCCACAGGCAGGGCGGCTCTGAAACATGATGCTTCCACGGGAGGAGAGTTGAAGGCCGCTTCACCAGGTGGTTATCAAAGCCCTGGCCGCCACAGAGGCTTGGGAACATAATCTCCGGAAAGAGATTGTCTGAACTCAGCTTGCCGGGGAACAAGGACACTGACTCTGATAAGCCCTAGCGGTAGCCAAGAAGGAATTGGACCTGGGGGCTCGGGAGGGCCTCGGTGACTCATCGTGCAGACATGTCCGGGGGGCTATGGTGAGCCCGAGGCCAGACACACACTCTAGGTGTGGAGGGCTGGGGGGAAGACCAGGACAGAAGCCTCTCTCTGGGACGAGGATAGAGACAAAGAGCTCTGATCAGAAATGTGCCTCCCTGCCAGCCCTAAGCCTGGCATCCGGCCACCGGGCCAAGCCAGGATCTCCCGGGAGGCTCCCAGGGGCTCCCAGGCCAGGGCTGCCCAGGCCCTCAGGAGGAAGGGGGCACGGCTCTGCCCTTGGTGCCCCAGGCGGTTCTGCTCAGCCACAGTAGAAACCCCTGGTCCCAGACAGTATGTCCTCACTGGGGGAGACTACGTGGGAGTGACGACTGGCATTTTACAGATCTCAACCAGAAACCAAGGTTGAGAACAGTCAGAAAAGGCGCCTAAAATAATGAAGGGAGCCAGGGGCCAGGCCAGCATGTGACTGTAAGTCTCCTATACCTTGCTTTTCTGAGAAGGGCTCCTAGGCTTCACCAGACAGGCACAAAAGAGGTCAAGGACATCTGAACTAGGTATCCATGTGCTGAACAAAGCCATCCTACAGAAACGAAGTGAAATGATTCTATGTGATAGGAATTAAGCTTCTGCAGCAAACTCTCTCTTAATGAGGAGCATAAGAAAGCAAGTGCTAAAAGGTATTTTTCCTTTCTTACTGGCCTTGAAATTCAACATTCAGTCAACAATCATTAATACCTACTTCAGTGGATCCTGTTACTCACGTGGCTTCCCTCCTCTTTCTCTTTCCAAACAGATTTAACTTCATTCCTGTATTAATCTCCCTCCTGCCCAGCTCCGTAGAAACACAATAATTACCCTAAACTCGTGGCTCCCAGACAGCGCACCAAGGTGCCCCAGGGTGCTGCAGTGAATTCACACTAGCACCAAGGGATATTTTCAATTTTCAAGAGACACAGCGACATCTGTCAGAGTCATGAAAACTATTAGCTCAAGGTACTTCACAATTTCACAATAATGATATCATAGCTTTGTGAAACCAGGCTTTAAGGGGTTGCTGTCAGGAAAAGCAAATACTGCACAAAAATCAATGTAAATAAGAAAAAGGATAGTGGTATCCAGCCTAACTTCCAGGCTTGAGAAATTGTACACTGCCAACTGGCACATATATCCCATTAATAAATATTGTGGTTATTTAAGAATGAGATAAAAATAGTATTTTTCTTTCAATTGTTGTGCATTATTTTCTCAAATGGCTACAAGTTGTACTAAGTTGTTAGGACATACTTACTGAATTGTACGTAACTACCTAATAAACAGAACTGTTGGGTATCTCTTTTGGCCTCAGATGCTGTGAAAAAATACCGAGGCAGGTGAGGATAGGGACGGGCCCTCCCACAGGGTCTGAAACACCTACTCTGTGCCAGGAACCGTGCTGGGGATTATCCTCCGCTCTTTCACTCAAGCCTGATAACAACCCTCTGTCGTATGAACACCTCCATTTTTGTAAAGGAAATCACGGGAAATCAAGGCTCAGAGTGGTTAAGTGACTTATCCAAGGTCACACAGCTGATAAATGCCAGGGCTAGGATTCAGACTCTGATCTCTCTGAATTCAAATCCAGTCTTTTTTTTGCCTTGCTGCAGCATTCCTCCCACGGAGAGCAACAGTTACGCAGAGGACCCTGAGGAGGGCAATGCTGAACCCCAATGGCTGTGCCTGACACTTACTAGACACTCCATAAATATTTGTGGTGTGACTGATGGTGGAGTTTGCCACGTGAAGGCAGACACCGGAGGGGTTTATTAGGCAGTGGGACTTGCCCAGATGACCCCCCATCTCACCTCCTGGGTGACCACTAATTTCACCACGGAAAGTTAGCACAGCCAGGAAGCCACTTAGATCAGGAATTTTCTGCCTTTTTATTTTAAACCTGCCCCCTCCCTCGACCCCAAGCTTCAGGCTTCAACCATCCGGGATGATTCAGCCCTAAACTGCTGAGACTGCCACACTGACTGTTTCAACCACACAGAAGAAGCCAGAAACGCCTGTCACTTGTGCCTCTGGTTTATCTTTGGAAGAAGAATGACTGAAAGGACCCCCACTGCCCAGGATGATTGTTTTGACAGGTTTTTATTGCGCATAAAATTGCGTCATTGTTTTGTTTAACATTGAAAGGAGTTAAACTGCTATGAACTTAATGCGCCACCCCCAGTAAACCATTAGGTCCCTTCTGTGTTCCTGAATTTATACGTCTGTTTCCCTCTGAGGAACATCTGTTGTATACTTAAATGACCTTAGTTCAAAGGCACGATCAACAAAAAATTTCTTAACTCCACTAGGAAGCATTCAAGGGGATCGTTTCTCTGTGCTGGTCGCAGAATTAGGGGCTTCTCCATTAACAGCTGTGTACATCTGCCCGTGGGGGCAGAGGCCCCTCTCTTTCTGCACATCATTAAAGATGCTCGGGCCTGCTCTGCGGCCTCATTCCCACTCTGACCCAGGCGAGTGAGTCTCGCCAAAGTCTCCATTTTACAGGCATCGATAGCCAGGGCTCCACTCAAATGTAACGTCTACCCCGTGTGCGGAGGGAGTGCGATGAAAGATAAGCAAGAGGTGCTCTGCCAGTCCTCGGGAAGAACATGAATGGGCATTAGGAATTTTGAGCAACTTGACAAATGTAGGAAAAACAGATTGTCCTTAGCCAAACACGGAGGAATTTGAGGAGAAAAACGAGCCTGTTGCTGAGAAAGATTACAGGGAGACACCATCTTGGAAGCTGTAAAAATCGTATTGGAAACAGAGAGATGGCAAGGCAGCGGGCTTTCTGGCTTTTGGGCTGCTTAGCTCATCCTGACGTTATCCCCATTTCACAGATGAGTCAACAGGCACCGAGAGCTCCCGACTTGACCACGGGGAGGCCAGGCGTCTGACGCCAGCCATCCTGTCATATAGGCAGCTCCTGCCCAGGGTTAGTAAACTGGCTGGTTTAGAGGGATGAAGACAGTGGTAGGATGGGCACTAATGGGAAGTATTTAAATGTCTTTCTCCTTCCAGCTCCTCTGCTGCGGGCTGGGCTGCCAGTGGGTCTCCATAAAGTTAGCAGAGAGTCTCTTTTTTCTTACAGTTTGGTCAGGTTTTCCAGGGAATGTGACTTTCTGAGGATGCCCTGATGTCAGGCCCGCCAAACATTAGGGAAGTCTAAAACTAAATTTCTCCAGGAGCTCAAGGACAGGTGGGTAGCCCCAAGTAAGCAAAGCTGGGCTTGCTCAGGGGGCCCCATTGTCCAGGCTGGTTTTGAAGTTATCATAGAGCATGGGCCCTGACTCTGGCTTCAGACTGGAGGCCCCTTCCCTAAAAGAGGTCTTTGCGTCTTGGTGTGTCTGTGAATCTTTATAAGTCGTTGAAACTTTTCTTGAAGTTGGTGGGTTTCTGTAAGGCTGGTTCACGGGCTTGTGCCTTCTTGCAGTTGGGAAAAGCATTGCTAAAAATAAAGGAAAGTTGGATTTTGCCTTATTTGGAGAGAATTGGCTTGTATTATCTCCCCCTTCCTATGTTGTCTTTTAGAGTAAATTGAAGGGCTTTAATTATGAAAAAAGAGTGATTTTAAAAAGTATAGACCAAATTCTGTTGCCAAGATTTTCAGAGACTGCTAGAATCTCTTTGTTGGATCAAAATGTTGCCGCATTTATTCTGTGGTGCTGGTGGTTGTGTGAATCCATCTGGGTTTGAAGAACCCCAAGGGTTTTGTTTAATTTTGATTATTAAGGTATTTGTTGAAATGGAATGTTACCCACAGCCACGCTATTGTTTCATTTGCCCATTCATTCATTCAGTCAGTCAGTCAAAGGTGACTGAAGACAATCTGTGTCAGGCCCCGTGATAGGCGGTAAGGACCAGAATGAACACATTATCGTTCTGCTCTGAAGGGTCTCACCCCATATGTGGCTTCAGAGGCTGACAGTGACTGGTACTCCGTGCTGGGGGCTGGGCTAAGATTGGTTTCAGAGGCCAGGGGAGGGACAGAGAAGGAGGGTGAGAGATGGGCCTCCAGAGCTGAGTTTAGAAGAATTTTGAAGTATCCAGGAGAAGAACAGAAGAAGGAAGATGGAAGAGGATTCCAGGCAGAAGAGATGGCACAGGAACCCCCTGGGATTCTCAGGGGATTCTAAGCAGTAACTGAGGCCCTACTAGATGGTGGAGAATGAGGTGGGCACATCTAGACACAGAGCCAGCACTGGGGCACTAGGGTGAGGTGGGCAAGGCTAATTAAAGGCAGGATCTGCCCCACACTTACACGGCTCACTCACTTTCCTCTCTCTAATCCTGCCATGTCTGTCCATGTCTTCATTAAAATTTGACATTTTGGTCATCAAGAATTTTTTTGCATTGATTTTTATTTTCACAAAGGTTACATGAAAGCATTATTTATTTTGATTGCTGAATTTTTTTGGTACCTCCTTAAATTTTGCACCCAAGATGGGTGGGTGCCTCACTCACTGCATTCAAGAGAGGAGGCTTGGGAAGTGGCAGGATGGGGGCCCAGGGACAACTCCCTCAGTCCAGGAGTTCACCCTTCACCCTAAGGGTAGTGGGAAGCCACCGAGGATGGTGACGCAGGGAAGAAATGCCATCGGGTGTGTTCTAGAAAACCTCCTGGCAGGCAGCAGCAGGGTGGAGGGGGCCAAGGGGCAGAGGGATTGGAAGCAGAGTCCCTGGTGAGAGCTGACGAGGGCCCCAGTCGAGGTCAGAGAAATGGGGCTCAAGAGGAGGGCCTGGCTGGAGCACCCTATGCCACACGCTGTCTCCAGCAGCCCTGCCCCAGCCTCTCCAGGCTCCCTTTGGCAAAGGGCAGGCAGAGAACTCCCAGATTTTCCAGTGGGCAGAGGAAGGTGTGGGGGTCAAAGTGGCCGGATGACTTGGTGGCAGCTGCCTGGGGCTGACCTGAGTCCTGCCACACCCACCTCACAAGCCAAAGCTGTCCTGCTCCCTGTGAATAGGGGCCACTTGCAGGGCTCTTCCCCCACCCTGCCCCCACCTCATCCCCTGCCTGCCCAGTGGGGCCTGGGGCCATGAGGCAGGACAGGGGCCCAGGAGCAACATGCTCAGCTCAGCACACAGGCACAAAGACGCACAGGTAGGCAGGCGGGAGGGCGCAAGGAGGTCTGGTCCCCATTAGGGGCCATTTGCTTGTGGTATCAGGCGGCTGGGGCTGTGGGCTGGTTAACAAGCATGGCCACGGACTGCTGGGAAGGAGCTGCTGCCTTGAAATCGCATTGATTGGCTCTAATTTCCCCTGCTCCGTGCAGGGGCCCAAGGGCAGCCTAATGCAGGGTGGCAGCCGTAGCAGCCCAAGACAGGACATCTCTCCTGACTAAGAAAACACAGGAGTTTCTCTCCAACTGGTTTTTATAGATAATGCAATTTGCTGTCACTGAAATCTCAGCTGATCAAATTCTACCTCCTCCAAGAAGCCTTCCTGCCCTTCCTAACCCCTGGGCTCTGGCATCAGGCACATCTGGGTCCCTTCCCCATCTCTGCACCACCCCCAACACACACACCCCACTGCAAGTCTCAGTTCAGTTTCTCAAGCTGCAGAAAGGACAGGCGGGACCCTAGGGCAGACATGTGGTGACAATGACAGGGTGACAACGACGAGGCCCCCTGCTCTGCACAGCCCTTCTCTTCTCAGAGCAAGTGTGGCCTTCATGTCCAAATGGCTGCTACTGCCCCATCCCTGCCCCAATTCTGCTCTGTAAAGCTACAGGGGAGGAACCTGGTTTTCTCCTTCGAGCACCGCCCCCTGCCCCTCCCCGCCCCTCCGAAAGCATCCAGATCTCCCGGCCAGCCTCATACCCCAGCTATCCAGCTCAAGCTACCCAGCGCCAAGGGAAGGTGGAGATAAAGCCCCCTGGCCCGGGCAGGACCTTGTGAGCACTGCTCTCCCCCCCGCCCGCCCCCCACTTTCTCACTCACTGCTCACTGCTCCTTTCTCTGCCCCACCTTTCTCCCTCTCTGCCTCCCACCACCGGCCTCCCAGGGTGGCGCCTCAGAGCCAGCAGAGGCAGAGCTCCTTGCTTCTCTCCTTGGCCATTTCCCTGCCTTCTTCTTCTTTATCTCCATATTCTCCAGCAACCTCTATCCCCAAGCTTCCAGCTCTTTCCCTCTTCATTCTGCAATATTTTTTGAATGGCAATAAATATGTGCCAAGGGCTGTGCTGGGCACTGGGCCCAGATGGGTGGGCCGACACAGGAGATGTTGTAGCCATGTCCTCTCACTTTCTGTCATTTCCGCCTTCCCTTGGGGGTCTTTCTTGGGCTAGGAAGGGATCAGGGCTGCCCTGTCACCACACAGAGGAGCACACAAAGCTGAACAGACCATCGTTTCCTGCCTCCCTCCCTCCCACTCCAGCCCACCCCTGCCCTGGGCACAGAGGCCCTCCTCCCCTCTCCTCTTCCAGGGGCTGTTCCTGCCCCCATGAGGTTGCGGAGGGAATGGCGAGGAGGGCGCCTCCTTTCTCAGGCAACTCCACTGTGAGGGTGGGACAGTGGAAGGCAGACAGTCACAGGAGAGGAGCAGAGAGCATCGAGTGGCGAGGTCACCACTGAGTCAGGCCCATAACGTGCTGCTTCCCCCGCTGGCCTGGCCTGCAGCCCCCGACCGTTTCAAAGGGCTTGATAAAGAGCTCGGCAGCCTCGCGTCTCCCCCACACCTGGCAGCGCAGCAGCACAGGCTGGGAGAGGCAGCCCTCCTGTCGGCCGGCAGCGGGGCCGAGGGTAAGATGCTCCTCTGCTGGGTCAAGGTGCTCCAGGCTCCTTTCTGGGCTCCAGAACTGGCCGCCTTCTGGCAGCCAAGCAGCTGCAATCCCTGCCTGGCCCCGTGAGGCACATCTGTTCACAGTCAGGGGTCAGTGCCCACGCAGGAAGCAGCGCAGTGGAGGCAGCGTGCACTCAGACCCCCATGTGTGCACCCAGGCACACGTGTGCATGCACACGCTGCACACCAGACGCCTGCAGATAGTCACCCTCACACCCCGTGTCCCTGTGCACACCCAGATACACACACGCACGCTCACATCATTAAGAATATGTTCAGTCCAGCAATTATACAGCTGAGGGGATTGGAGGGGGAGGGAAGAGCTCTTTCAACTGAAAAATAAAATATAGGCTAAAGAGATTCTGAAACAGCTTTGAAAGAAGAAAAAAATGGAAGGAGCTAAGCCAACATCTTAGCGTTCCTGATGCTATCAGATAGGGCTGAGCTAACACGGGGCTCAGCCCTGTTCCTCAGAGAGATTTTCCCCTCTGGGGGCTCAGCCAGCCCTCTGCCTGGCAGGGCCCAGCAATGGGGGATGTAGGGTGTCCTGGCCTGGGCCAAGAGCATCAGGGAACAGAGGCTGCCCTGCTCCTTGACATTCCCAGGCCTTCTCTTGACCCTTCCATGCACAGGGGCTTCTCCAGACGGAACTGACCAGCTGCTGCTTACCTGTCTGTACCGAGAGAACATGGAGTACTGTGGCCTAGCACGTGGGCTCTGGTGCCACACTGCATGGGTTCAAATTCTGGTTCTGCTACTGGCCAGTGGATGACTTGGGGTCATTGGACTCTGTGAGTCTCAGTTTATCCTTCTCTGAAACAGGTGTGATAATCCCATTTTATAAGGCCTTTGTAAGGATTCATTAAGATAATGTAGGTAAAGTGACTGGGACTGAATAAAAGCTCAACCAATGTTACAACTCCCATGGTTAACCCTGGCAAATGAACTCCGAGACACTCTGGCCTCCTTTAGTGTCCTCAACCTGGCTCTTCCTGCTCTGCAGAGATGGGAGGCAAAGGACTTAAGGCAGTGGTTCTTGTGTGGTCCCCAGACCAGCAGCAGCAGCAGCATCTCCTGGGAACTGGTTAGAAATGCAGATTCTGGACCCTACCCCAGACCTACGATCTCAGAAACTCTTGGGCAGGGCCTAGTACTGTGTGTTTTAACAAACCCTGCAGGGGGTTCTGAGGTACTCAAGTTTGAGAACCACTGGTGAAGGTCAGTACATGTCACTTAGGCAGTAGATCCCGACCCCTATCTTGTGTGTTAGTCTTTTATGGCTGCTGCCCAGGAATTTCCACCACCAAGCTCTGGCGTGAGGCCCTGGGTACCGGACCCTGTCACTGTCTGACTCCTTGGTCACCACATCTCCCTCTGTTCTGCCTGCATCAGCCCTGCCCCCTCCCTCCCAGCCCTTCCCTTCCCCGCCCAGCACAGCCGGCAAGCTGGGGGCCTTCTCTGCCCCTGCCTCCAGCCACGTGCACCCCAACCTCTGCCCTGTGCTCAGCCTGAGTCCAGCTGGGCTCGGCCCAGCCCTAGAGTGGGAGACACAGGCACTTGACTTCAAAGCCTTGTCAGAGTGAGCCTGGTTTGCAGTGGAGGTCAAAGATAAACCAAGGAACACTTTGGCCAGAAAATGGGCGGGGGGTGGGGGGTCGGCTGTTGAGAGCACCAGGGGAAGAAAGGAGACTGAAGTTTGTTTCTACAGACAAGAGGACAAGGAGCCCTTCTGCAACTGGGCACCTCCTGGGCACCCTCTGGTTGGGCAACCCAAGGGAGGGGTCTGGCCTCAGCTGAATCCCACCCCACACCTCCTGCCTAAGTTTAAACTGTGTTTGTTCTGTCCTGATCTCTTGCATTTCCTCTCAATAGTAACACGTGAACAGGGCTGGGACCAACACTTGACCTTAGCTACAAACAACCTGGTGGCGGTAACACACTTGGGTGGGAGCAGAGTCCAGGTGGGACCCAGTTGTCCATACAGATGCTGCTATCTATACTGCGTGGGGCTGCCTGTACCACACCCTGCCCTTCTGCAGCTTCAGGCAAAGTCTGCATATGCTCTTCCCGAGCAAGAGCCACAGTTGATGCTGTGGCACCCCTCCCACTCACGCTGCAGGTGTGCCCCGCAGGACACGTGAGTGGGGTGAAGGTCTGTGAGTTCCATTCTATACCACAGCAGAGGGTATCCTGGGGGAACAATGTGCTACAGTGAACCCCCAGAACCCAACCTAGGTGACGATGGCTGGTGGGCATGCTGGGGAGGCTGCCGTGTAGAATAGGGCTGTCCCCCAGGTAGCAATGGGGAGGGGGTTGGGTCACAAGTGTATATGGATGCCACTGTGTGTTATGCATGGCCACATACAGTATCTTATTTAACCCTCAGAGTCCTCTTCCAAGGCAGGTGTTAATTTTTCCCTTTTACAAAGAGGCGACTGAGGTTGTGTGTGGCCCAATGTGTCACAGATAGAAAGCGTCAGTGCCAGGATCGAAGCCAGGTTGATCCCAAAGCCTCAGAGCCCCCGTTAGGCCCTGCAATGGGGCAGCCACATGGGCAGCAGCTGTGACTGCTCCTGAGGGGCCATCTGCTCTTCCTGTGTCCTTGGTGTTGGGGGGACTCCTGTGCCTGCACTGTCCTTGGAAGCCCCACAGAAGCACCTAGATCTTTGGTCACCCACAAAGCCTGCATGTGACCACCACCTCCAAGATGAGCCGGAAAGGAGAGGTGGAAAGGTTATTATCATCATCACTCCCATTTCCAGGTGGGGAAAGAGGGGTTCAGGAGGTTCCCTGCCCAGCTTTGCCTCATGGGCTTGGAGCTCAGTTCACATGGGCCGGTGCTGTGGCTGAGATGTGCTGAGGTGGGAGTAGGGGCAGGGGTCCTGAGCTGGCTGTGGGGAACATGCTTTTTGTCTTCAGGGTGTTAATCAACGTTGTCCTAAATTAATTGTAAACTTCACAGTGCAGAAACACACATAGTAAGACATCCATGTCCCTTTGACCAGCAGTCCCCAGCCTTTTTGGCACCAGGGACCAGTTTCACGGAAGACAATTTTTCCATGGACCGGGGCAGTGGGGGAGATGCGTTTGGAATAATTCAGCAGTGATGCTGTAAATACAGATGAAGCTTCACTCGCTTGCCCTCTGGTCACCTCCTGCTGTGCAACCTGGTTCCTAACAGGCCACAGACAAGTACTGGGGTTGGGGACCACAGCCCTTGACAATTCCAGTCCCCTCCCCAAAGGTAACCACTGTCATAACATGGCCGCAGCTCCACCCAGAGCTTCTGTGCACTCAAACCTATGAGCACCTCTAGATTAGATTCTTTTTTCTTTTTTTAAAGAAATGTTCCATACACATATGTTGTTCTATGACTTGCTTTTTTCATTTACTATTTTGTGGAAGGATTCCCTGTCAGTACATAGAGCTTCCACTGTATTCTTTTTGGGGGCTGCCAGGGCTGTCTAGAAATGGAAGTCATGTGGTCACTTACAGAGGCCCTGGGCCACAGCCAGGTCCCATCCATCAGTGGCTGATGGAGTGGTAGCTGGCCCGGCTGCCTGTCAGACTGTCCCACACACCAGGCAAGACCAGGGTCCCAGGTTCCCTGCGGGGTGATGCTGATGCTGGTGTCCTCCTGCCTGGACCCACCCACCCTCTTCCCCAGGCTCCAAGGACAGTCATGCTGGCTTGAGTCTCTGCAGTCCTGCACAGGCCCATGCTGATGTATTTGAGGCTTAACATGTTACCCTTTCTGGGAGTGTTGGCATCCTTAGAGGAGGCTTGCCTTTACCCAAAGGAGCAATGCCTGAGTCAAGGCATGACGGCAGGTGAGGGGCACAGGTGTGCAGGACACACAGGTCTGCCAAACCACATGGCACTGCAGAGGGAACCCAAACCTCCCGCCTTCATACTTGTCCAGCCTGCCCTCCCGCCCTGTGTGAAGATGCCTGCTGCCCACTGGGCAGGGCTTAAGCACCTTGGATGGGCACACTCAGAGTGCCCCCAATCTGGCCCAGTCTCCTGGCAGGCAGCCTGGCCTTACTGGCACGTGCAGGGGAGGGCTGGGATGTAGGGGCCCTCCAGCCCTGGCAGTTGCAGGCTCCAGGCTCACGTCCTCATCTTTCCCTCACCCTTTGCTTCTGGATGCTTTACCTAGAGTCCCACACACCTTCCCTGACCCTAGACTGCTGTGCAGGCCCCTGCCTCTCTGCCTATGTCCCTGCTCTTCCCTCCACTTGGAATATCTTTCCCTTTCATCTACCTAAAACTGTACCTGTACCTTGTCCTCTAAAGAACAGTCCCAACAGCCACCACCAGCTCTCCCCACTCGGGCTCTCCTGACATTAGAGCCATCTGTGACAGTCACCTCCCACTGCCTGGTGGGCCCTTATGTCAGCCAACTCCTGTCCACCCTACCAGACTGTGCATTCCCTAAGGACAGGGACTGTGCCTTACTCACTTCCTACCCCCTAAACTGGGCACAGAGCAGGTTCCCAGTGGTTTCTCGGCCAGGTAAGCATGGCCCGGGGTTAACCCCCACCCCTTCATCAGCAGGAAGCTCCTCCTCGAATCACAGGGAAGCCCTGGTGCCACAGTTCAAGTTCAAGACAAGTTCAGTGGGAAAGGACAATGTAACTGTGGATCCCTTCATTGGCTCCCAGATACTCATTCACAAACATTTACAGAGTATCTCCTACGTGACAAACATGCTGGTCAAATGATCATTCGCATCAAGGGGTTTGCAGATGGTGTCTGGTAGAGGGAAGCGCAGTGCGCTGTGTGTGTGTGCGTGTGTGTGTGTCCGTGCGTGTGCATGTGTGCATGCATGCGTGTGCCTGTGTGCATGTGTGCATGTGTGTGTGCATGTGCGCGCATGTGTGTGTGTGTGTGTGTGTGTTGAGGAGGCCCTGAGGGCACAGTAAACAAAGAGTTGAGAAAGGCTTCTTGAAGAAGGTGACAATGGAGCTGAGTTTGCAGGCTAAATAGAAGTTTTCCAGGGAGAGAAGGGATGGAAGGACATTCTAGGCAGGGGAGCAACATGTGCAAAGTCACAGAGACAAAGTGGAACTGCACGGGGAGCCTCCTCCTGCCACAGCACTGCCCGCTCTGGCTGTGACTGTCTCCCCTGCTCCGGGGCAAGGGCCGCCAGTGACCCGCGCAGGCCTGGTCCACGCACGTTGCTCGGGAATATCTGCTGAACCAAGGGGTCCCCTGCTGCCCCACTGTTGCTCTGGGGAGGCTCCTGAAAGGGAGATAGGGTGAAGCTCCCCAAAGCCCTGACAGCACCAGTTTTTTCCATTTCCAAATGTGGCCTCTCTGTGCCCAGGATGGCTCTTCTCAGGGGGACAGGAGGCCACATCTCTAGGCCAAGGTGCCCCCAGTTTGGCTCCATCTGGAGACTTTGTCCTTCAGAGAAAGGAGGCAGCAGTGGGGGGACAGTGGGTGTAGCCCAGGCTGGTCGTGTCCAGCTCTTCCTCTTGCCTGCTGGGTGGCAGTGTGTACATCTCTTTTCCTCTCTGAGCCCTAGTTCCTGAAATTGCAGTGACATTCTTTCCAATCAAAGATCCTTACAGATACGATTGGGACAACAACCTGGTACATTGAGAGACTTCTGCTTCCAGTATTCTGTAATTCTAACTCTGTGGGCCACCTTAGCAGTCTGCAATCCCCTGCTTCCCTGGAGGATCTTCTGCCTAATCATCTCCTCAAGGCAGGGCTGGGCAGGCAAAAGCAAAGAGCTACCTGCCAGGAACTACATCCTCCCTTCCCTTCCATGCTGCCTTTGACCCATCTCTTCTCCCACTGGGGAGGCCCCTTCCAAGCACCCACACGCCCTCCTAGAACTTCATCATGAGCCAGGTGATCTCTGAGGACTTTGCCATCTAATTCTCCCCAGAAGTGACCGGTGCTCAGAGCAGAGAGCCCAGATAGCCAGCTCAGAGGCCATGGTGCTCAGAGGTCCTGAACAAAGTCTCAGAGCAGCTGGGGTCAGGCACACAGCCGAGTGCTGTCCCAGAGCTGCCTGCAGTGGACGCTGCCCTATCGTGCCTGAGGCACAGGGAAGAAATGGGCATGCACACACACCCCCTGTCCTGGTTGCCAGAGGTGCTGGCAAGAAAGCCATCCCAGAGCGGATGCTGCACACTCAGAGGCGGCAGCATCTGCCAATGGCGTGACCTGGCCCATATTCCCCCAGCAGTGAAGAAAAGAGAAAGCATTCCCCATCCTCACCCCCTCTAATTGCCTTCTTGTGGCCCACGATGGGGGAGGGAGGGAAATTGCCTCGTTCTGCCAGAATCTTGTCTCCGGAGGCTCCCAGAATCTTCTTTCAGGGGAATGGCTTCCTTGGCAGGGCCTGTGCAGCTCACGTTGTCGGAGGCAGAGAGGGTGCCAGCCAGGGTGGGGGAGGGTAAGCGGAGACAGCTGTCATCCCTCTGTTGTGGGGCCAGAATCGAAGAGCCGTTGCACAGATAATTGGGGCAATGTCCTGGTACATTGAGGAGACCCACTTCCAGATGGCACTGGGGGACCACTCAGAACAATTAACCAGGAGAGATGACTCCACCTGCTATTTTTAGAGGGTACCACATCTGGAGGTGGTATCTTTCAGTTGGAGATGTCTGCACCAAAGGCGGAGGGTTTGTATCATCTTCCGTGATCGACTCATCAAGATTTCTACACCATGTTTTCAGCTTTTCAGATGACAAATCATCCTGGTGTTTTTGTGCATGGCCTGGCCCTAGAGCTGCCTGCAAAGATAACCCCCTAATCGGTGCTCTGTGCTGCACTGGGAGGGGAGGAAGCAGCCATGCAGTCTTGCTTCCTGCAGCCCGTTTCCTAGCTCTGTCCACAGGGGGTGGTGCTGCGTGGCTGGGGATCCAGGTGTCAGGCGTGGCTGGGGCACTGCTCTGTGTTCACAGATCTGTTTGCTGGGAATGCAGCTGATACACCATCCCAGGACCCCCAAGCAGCAGGCCCCAGACAGTGAGACCAAGTGGACAGGCATGGCCTTGAGCGAACTACTTCGCCCTGCGGTGCTTTCGCTCCCCAGCTATGAGGAGGAAACCCACCTCTGAGGCGAGAGACTAAACACACACGGCAGAGCAGAGTATGAATGTGCACGCTCAGACCCCAGTGGGCAGTCACGTCTGTCTTTAGTTCCCAGCATAGCTCTCTCTTGAATCCGTGTCCACAGATGGCTGGCAGCCCTGGGGCCATGTCACAGGCGACCCACTCTATACAGGACTTCCTCAATCAATTCCTAGTCACCCTAGGTCATTCTAACACTCCCCCACTCTGTCTGCAGTGAGATAGAAGTTCCCGGGATTAGTGGAAGGGTCCCTGCCTCTCCCTCCAGCCGCCTCTGGCCATGCTGTGACTGCTAGTGCCACACCTACATGCTTCCTGTTCTTGGCTCACCAAGTCTACATGGTCACTCAGTGTCCCTCCTGTTCTGATGCAGAATGTCTCCAGGTCTGCCTCTCCTGTTCTCGGCCACTTCTGCACCTCGTGGGGCCCAGCAAATTCACAGACGCTCTCCTGCACCACTCCAAGAGGTTCTTGGTGTCTCTGCCTGACGTTTCTTCCCTTCCCCCCAGCCACCCTGACAGCCCTTCCCCTCACAGCCCCTCTCCAGGAAGCCTCGCCGGGCCACCAGCGTACTCCAGCCGGCAGCCTTTATCTGTGGTGCCCCAGCGGCCGGCCCTGGCTCTGACAACGCAAAACGGCCGACTCTGAACTGCCTGAGGTATTTTCTCACACTCACGCTGTGCATCTGGGTACCTGCAGGGAAGTCCCAAGGGTGGCCACAGTCCTCTCCTCCAAGCTGGCCAGGGCTCGGACCCCAGCTGGGCCTCTGCTGTGCCAGGCTATGCTCCCCTATGGTGGGATGGGGGTTGTTTCTATAACTTTCTTTATACCCTCCGGCATACTGCAAAGTTTATACGATCACCACGGATTTCTGAATTTTAAAGAATGTCTTTCTGATTTTTCTTAAACATAACGAAAGCAGTCCTGGATGAATAGCTGTCCCCCAACCCCCTTACCAAAAGGATAGGATTGAGGTGTGGTTAAAAGTGTGGGCTTCTAGTTCAAATTCCAATTCAGCCCCTTATGCTGACCTTAGACGGTTCCTTTCCCTCTTTAGCTTCAGTGTCAACTCCAGATGGGAATGATAACCACGGCTCCCTCTCACGACTGTCCCATCCCCGCACAGCACCCTGCGTGCAGCAACTGCTCAGGAGAGGGCGAGCACTGCTGTCACCATTATGTCACTTTTGTGCCACTGACAGAGCCAAGTTGGATGGACTCATTCCCAGGAGAACGCAGCTTCTTACACTCACTCAAGCCAAGCCCTGGGCGCTATCTATTAGCAGGAGCTCCCCAGGGCAGGAAGGGCACCATTGTGGTAAGAGGTGACCCCCAAATTTCAGGGAATGGAAGGACTGAGGACTCCAGGGAGAAGCCAGATCCCTCCGTACCACCAGGGCTCACCACTGGAGCTGCTGTGGAAAGGAATTGCTCTGTCAGCTCCCACACTCCCTTCCATCCCCCAAATGCCCTTCCAGCCCCATACCTTCTACCACCCAGTTCCCACTCACCTCCAACTCCCTTTCACCTCCCAAACTCCCCTTTGTCTCTTGCCAAGACAAACCCACTGACCTCAAGTAGCCCATTTCATGTCCACCCAGAACTATATTTTTCTAATCCAGCCTAGAAAACAGCTGCAAACAAGGGAAAAGGCCACGAGAGAAGCCACCAAGGGGCATTTTGGATGTCCATGTGAGGACAGAGCCCAAGAGACCAAGGTGTCACCCAGAAACAGTGGCCTGGGGCTTCTGCCATCCAGGCCCAGCCTGTCCACAGGGTGTGAATCCAGGAGCTCTTGCTTGCTGGGCTGCCACAGTGGGAGTTGTTCTGTGGGCAGATTTTCACATTGGTCAGAGCAGCTTTCTGGAACCTCAGGACCAGCAGTCATGGGCCTCTGGGATGGCAAAAGAGGGTGCCAAGCAGGAGGCAGTGGGATGTATACCCCATCAGACTACTACCTATGGTGGGTACACAGCTGAGCCGTCTCTGGGAGCCCAGCATCTCCTAAGCCACAGCCTGGCCCTAAGAGGAGGAAAGAAGAGGCTGGATTCTCACCTAGGTGAGCCAGAGCTGTCAAACTTGGGAAAGAGAAACTCACAAGTGGGTGAATGTCAGACATTTAGTCAGCACCTGGAATTTCCACACCAGCTCACATTTACCAATCACACTTGATCTTACATCCACTCTGGGGGTGAGTAGGGACTTGTGAGCCCCATAATCAGGTGAAAAGTCTGAAGTTCAGAGACACTAAGTGATTTGTCCAGTGTGTAGCTATGTGATTTGGGGAAGTGACTTAACCTCTCTGGCCTTCAGCTACTCCATTTAAATAAAGCCCTCCTTTGCAAGGCTCTTGCAAGGAAAAGAGAGGAAAAGTACGTACAACGTTCAGCACCATCCTGGCCCCCAGAAAGTGTTAAGTGCATGGTCGTAATTTTTATCAGAGTTTCAGGGCAGTTCCGATTTTTCTTGGTAGAAAGGAGAAACAGGGCAGGGAGGCCCTCCTAAAGGGCGGGGGTGACAGAGCTCACACTCCTCTTTGAGAAAAGAGACTTTGCCTAGGCATTGCTAAGGTCTCCCCTGCTCAAGAATTCTTTGAAATTTATGTCATGCCCTCACCACTCCAAAGAGGGAATATTATCCTCATTTTATATAGAAGGAAATATATTAAGAGAGGTAAAAGAACTTTCTAAGTATCACATAGGTGGGAAGCAACAGACTGGGCTTTAAAACTAGGTCTTCCTAATTTCAAGTTGAAGTCTTTCCCATATGTCACACTGCTCCCAGTGTGCTCCAACGCTGAATTCAGAGAGAAGCTTCCAGCCACCCCAAGTTAGCCACATCTCTTCTTTTCAGAAATGTTTAGTCATTGAAAAAAAATCTTGTTGTGAAATATGCCATACATACAAAACGGTGCATTAATATAAGTACATATATAAGGAATAATAAAATGTATGCATACTTAAAAGTAATGTCTTTGATGCAGTTTCACCAGAATGTATATGGTTGTGAATTCCTATTTTTCTTGTTTGTGATTTGCTATGCTTCTTAAATCTGAGTTTTGACGTCTTTTAACAATTCTGGGGAAATGTCAGCCATTATTTCTTTGAACACTGCCTCTTCCCCATTCATTCCACAATCATCTCCTTCTGGAACTCCAAGTATGTGTGGTAGACCTTCACAGACTATCCTTCATATCTTATAACCTTGCTTTCTTGTTCATATTGTTATCTCTCTGAATTACACACTGGATAATTTCTTAAGACTTACCAGTTTATTAATTTTCTCTTCAGCTGTGTCTAATCTATTGTCAATTCATCCATGGAACTTTTCATTTCAATTGTTATATATTTTTTTCCTAGAAGTTCTTTATGATTCTTTTACAACTATGCAGTTTTCAAAATAGTGCCCTGTACTGTGCTCATATTTTAAAATCTTTCATTTCTTAGAACACAAGAACACAATAAGCACAGTTATTTTCCATGTCTGATTATTTTAATATCTGAAGTTCTGTAGGTCCAATTCTGTAGTCTGTGGTTTCTATTGGTTCTTATTCATGGTGCTTTATTTCCTGCTGTGATTTTATGATTCTTGACTTGAACTGAAATGCTCCTGGGAACTTTACATCTGTGGGAAATCTTCGAGATTTCGTGGGCTGAACTTGCCTTCTGTCTAAGATAATTTGTCTTTGTTTCTGCCAGTTATTTGTGGAAACACCAACTCAGGACTACTTCACATTAAATTCTCTGCTTAAGGATTTCAGACTACACAATGATTCGGATCTCATATCCATGTGAAAATCAGGTTTTGGTTAAGTGTTTTCAGGAGAGGTATTTTTTTTTTTTCATCCACATGGGGCGAACTTGTCTTTACTCTCTCTTCTTTGCAGCAGGACTTATTTCTTGGTCACTTTTATATCTCATGCACAGCCACTGAGGCCAGCGAGGCCCCAGCTTTATGCAGGGGTCTTTTATTAGACTGCTTCTTTGGGCAGGCCCCAGTATTTACCTGTTTTCTCCCATTCTCAGCCCAACATCAACATGAAGGCTTAGGGTCACCAGGGGTCGGCAGATCCTGGAACAAACACTGGCATTGTGCTCTGTCACCCTGTGTCTACACCCTCCATTCAGTTTCAGTCTTTGTGATCTTCTACTTTCTTGTCAACTCAGTAATGTATTATAATTTTAAAATATTTTGTCTGACATGTCATTGTTTTCCTTTGGAAAGTTGTTCAGGGTATTTAGGACTCCATTGCTCCAGAAATGGAAGTCCTCCCATAGATACTTTAGGCAAAAATACAAAGCATTTCCTGTCTCAAAGCTAGACTCAAGCAAATTTAGACTGCTGGCAAATATTTTTTTAAGAGACCATTCTCCATCCTCCATTCTCTATCATTTTTTCAGCAATTCTCCCCATCCTTAAAAGTACTTCATTCTCATAGTTGCTCTTCCCCTCTCCTTGCTAGAAAAAAAAAAGAATAAACTAATTCATACTAAAGTATTAATGTCTAAAAACAGCGTACCTCAACTCCTATGTTACATACCAGAAAACTATGTAACTATGTTACATACCAGAAAACTTTTTAAATTGTCTTTTCCTTTAAGATTTACATTTTGAAAGGATCCTGGAGTGGACAGATCTTGACTGAATGAAGTGATCCTCTGATTTTAAATGCTAGGATGCTCTTTTAACCAGGGAAGAGCAAATTGTCCCCAGAGGCTACAATGTATAAGAATGGCCAAGGAGTTCATTAGCCTGGCTGTGAGCTTGCCAGCTACACCCACAGAGCTCCAGGGACATCTAACCCCCTCATCTGACAGACCCACCATGGAGCTGTGCACACTAGTGTGCTAACACCAGCCAGATCTGCCAGCACCGTACACGCTGAGCTCACACCAGAGGGCTCTTTTCAGAGCTTACTCTTCTCCCCCGGCTCTCACCAGTACTCCTTATCCCTTCTCCTGCTTTGGTGAAATAAGGTCACTGATGGATGCAGGAAGAACAATGGATTCTACTATTTTCAGGACAGAGAGCCTCTAACCCTGGCCTTTGAGAAATGCTTAAGGCACATTCCGTGTGAGATGCTGGGCAAGTGCACAAGGCCCCCACACAGCCTCTGGCCCAGACAGAGCGGGTGCCCCAGACACCCCTGCCCATCCCTGGAAGGTTCTGCCCTCTCTTCCCTCTTGGCCACAGACACCAGGCATACTCAGGAGCCTGGACAGCTGCCTGTCTGTTGCTTCCCTTTGGGGAGGGGATCTAGATGTAATTTGGGCAGCCTCTCAGTGGTCCCTTGAGGACCTTGGGTATCACTTCCTCTCACACATGCAAGTGACTGGAGGGTTTTCTAGTTATAGACTGCTGTATGGTAACCACACCAAAACTTAGTGGCTTAAAACAACAATCATCGTTAATTTTGTTTATGAATATGCAAAATGGGTAGAGCGTGGTGGGGGCAGCTCATCTTAGCTTATCAGCTAGGGCAACTCAACTGGGGCTAGAGGATCCACTTCTAAGCTAACTCACCTAGCTGGAAAGTTGCTGTCAGCTGTTGGCTGAGGGCTTCCTCACAGCGTGGTGGTTGGGTTCTAAGAGTGAATGTTCCAAGATATTAAGGCAGAGGCTGCAAGCCTTCTTATGACCTAGCTGTTTGAAGATTCAGAGGCAAGAAAGAGTGAGGAGAACTTGAGGGCTTCAGACAATCAGTGTGGTATGTGCTTGTATGTGTGTGTTTGCCTAGGTGTGTATATCCATGTGTGCATGCTGGAAGTATGTGTGGGTCTGTATGCGTGTATGTGCATGTGAGTGCATGTATGCATGTATGTGTATGTGTGGTTACAGCAACACCAAGCGCTCCCCCTGTAGCAGGCCTAAGCTGATGGAGTATCCCTACTCTGTAATTCAGAGGCCTGGGGAACAGCACCCCCTACCGCCGCTGCCACACATCCCAAGGGCACATGACCCATCCCTTTCTGTACTCTGGCCTGGACTCAGGAACACACTGACAAGGCCTTGCGCTGGGCATGCAGCATAGAGAAGAGGAAGCAAGCTCTGGGTCCAGCCTCAAGACAGCCTGCCCACCTCCTCCTCAGGCTGTTGGGGCTACACGTGACCCAAATGCAGGTGACACAGGGGCAAGAGCTCTGGAAGGGGCCCTGTCACTGATTGGACTGGACCAGCTCTTATCCATCTATGGACTTCAGAATTCTCTGTTGCGAGAAGGGGACCTCCTCTATGAGGAAGAGACTCCTTCCCCAGGTGAGTCAGGCAACCTCATGGCAAAGACATGCATAAAAGCTCTCCCACTCTCTAGTTTAGGGCCTGCTTTTTTCTTGTTAGTGGAGTTAGGGGCTAGAAGGGGTAGGCAGAGAGGCTGGGGAGATGAAGAACAAAGCTGGGCCTTTCCTGAGCTCAGCTCATCAGATGACCCTAGCCCCAAGAGAAGGCTGTCCCAGCCCCATATCCCCACCTTGCTTGCCGTTTGCTCCTCAGTGGCACACCAGAGAGAGAAGGAAGAAGGGGAAAATAATAATCAGAGGAAAAACAATAATCTTAAGATTATTCTAATCATTCTCATGTTTTGTCCTCCTGTTGCCCTATGAGCACTTTCCTTCTGTCAAGACTTGGTTCAACTGCACATAATAACAGCGACATCAAAAGTTAACAGTGGTTTTAACAAGATAAATGTTTCTGTCTCATACAAAAGAAGTGCAGAGGCAGGCAGTCTAGTCCTTTGTGGCTCTACAAAGTCCACAGGGACCCAGCCTCCAGTTCATTGCTCTGCAATTGCTGGGGCCTAGTGCTGATCTTCATGTCCAAGATGGCTGCCAGAGCTCCAGCCATCACATCTGTGAACAAGGCAGTTCTTTTTAATTTGTTTAATTAAAACGTTTTATTGAGGTATAATTTGCCTAAAATAAAATGCACACATTTTAAGTAGAGTTGGATGACTTTTGGCAAATTTAAATACTCATATAGTCACCATCTCCCTAGAAAGTTTCTCCCACGATTCTTTGCACTCAATGTCCTCCTTTGCCATTACTGTATATTAGTTTTCCTGTTCTAGAACTTGATATAAATGCAATCATTTAGAACGTACTCTTCTGTGTCTGGATTCTCACACTCAGCATAATGCTTCTGACATGTATCCATGCTATTCCATGGTATCAGTGTTTTTCTTCCTTTTTATTGTTGAGTAACATTCCATAGTATAGATTGAGCATATTTATCCATCCACTTGTTGATAGACATTCACTTGTTTCCTCTTTTTCCCTTTTAGGAGACTTTCCAGAAGCTCTAAATAACATTTCCTCTTGAATTTGAATGGCCAAAAATAATCACATGGCCACAACTAGCTACAAGGAAGCCGAGAAATGCAGCTGTTTAGATGGACGGCAACTGAGGTTTCTTCCTAGGAGGAAGAGGAGAGTGGATGTTGGGACAACTAGTGGTCTCATTTGGCAGACCAAGAGACTAAGGTCCAGAGAACCACCAATTTCACCAAAGTTATCCAGGTCCTCAAAACAGAGGTAGGTCGAGGCTCCAGATTTAGGGCCTTTTTAATCTGTCCCCAAGAGACCACATCCAGTGGCAATCATCCACTGGCCAGTGTCCACAGAGTCTAGGGCCCTACGCGGGAGCACCACAAAGAAATTGGGTGGCATCAGGTTGGGGGGACAGCACTGATGTCACAGGGCACTGGATGGAGCAAGCACTCACTCTGTTTCAGGAACCAGGCCAGTCCTCTGCCCCACATGCCAGCTGACCCACACAGCCACATGGTGAGCTAGTTACTCCCATCAGCCCCATTTCTCAGATGAGGATGCCCACGTTTAGAGAAGTTAGCTAACTTGTCTGAGGTCACAGCTAGCAAATGGGGTCTGCGGGCTCCAGGCTTCCAGGGCTGCAGAAGGCGAGTTCTGATCCCAGTGAGACGTCCAGAGATCCTCAATATCCTCCCTAACAGGCAGAAGGCGGTTCTATCTTGAGACTCATAAACCGTCCTTTCAGAGCCCCTGCCTGTCAGCCTCAGGGGCCTGCCACAGACCCCTACTCTCCTAATTCACTCAGGACTTTTCCTCATAATTCTACTTTCCTCCATTTCATGCCTATAACGTATTAACATAAACAACGGTGCTGACAGCAGCTCAGCTCTCCCTGGCTCATGCTGGAATCCGACTGATGATTTTCATCAGGGAAAAAGACTAAACAGGTTAAGATGATTAAATTTTCTTAAACCTACAGCTAAGCCTAATCAAAGCCATTTGTGCAGAGGTGTGCGTGTGTTTTCCTTTGCTGGAAAGTTGATTGGCAGTTTCAAATGGATGAGTCTGACTTCTGGGAGAACAGAATTAAAATAAAGCATTTTCTGCAGCTTCCAGACATTAGCATAGGCCATTTCCACGTCCCCGTGTGGGCTGGAATGGTCATTTTCCCTGAGAAATATCTGAAGGTGAAAATGAGCGTCTACGTTTCATCCTTTCCCTCATTACCCCCCAAGATGAGTCCTTTTATGATCGGAGTTCTCTGTTGAAAGGATAAGGAAGCGCTACAGTTGCTTAATTTTCAGGAGTTGGGGGATCTGGAGCCTTTTACACAGCCTGATAGGATGATCTTGGGCAAAGTATTTGCCGTCTTTGGGCCTTAGCTTGCCCATCTGTAAAATGGGGAGACTGGCCTTTGGTGCTCTGAGTCAGTGGAGTAAGAGGACAGACAATGGGAGTGACAGGAGCCAACCGCCTCCTCACATGTGATGCTCTTTGTCACAGAGAGCTCACAGGAGAACGTAAGCTTATGTTCTGTAACCGCTTGTTTGCTGAGGGGGCTGGAGTCACTAGGGGCACACACAGCGCACAGCCTCAACTTTCCCTATCTGGCATGTTCAAAAATCTGGCAATTTCTGGCAAACCCGGCCTCCCCTTCACAAGGTTTCAGCAGATCCCACAGCCAGGAATTAAATCCCACTTTCAGGTATTAAAAAGGCCAGTCCCATCACATTTAAAACTTCAATCTCTCTTCCAGTTTGATACTCTTTTCCTCTCCCAACGTTCACCTGTGACACCTCACACAGGCACCTGTCGTGGGCGGGGGTATGGCCACCTTCACTCTTCCTCTCCCAGTCCCAGGGCCTTCCACAGCTTGGGTGGCAGGTGCGGAGGAGAATGGAGGAAGGAGGAGCAAAGTATTGTTTGCGGTTCTCTCTAGGACATCACTGGTTAGTAGATTTCCCTCTACAACAGCAGGCATCCAAATGCCGACCACTCCGCCCACCCACCAAGAATACACTTGCAGGCTCTTACAGGGACCTGCTCACCACACTGTAGCTCCCCGGCTGACCTCTTGGGACCTCTTCCTCAGCACCCCTCAAGTGGCCCTCCTCACACCCTCTACTGCTCAGGATCTGCAGTAGGCGGGGCCTGTCAGGACAGCTTGAGCCCCAGCACCTCCCATGACCCCCAGGAAGCGCTCAAGGGAGGCTGCCCTGCTGCCACTGCACTGCCCTTGCCCCTCCCCTCCCCTGCACCACAGGCTGCTCCAGCCAGCCCCTGAGTCCCTGGAAAGAAGCAGGCGGCAGTCTCTATGCTCGCAACCACACCCAAACTCCAGGTGATGTGCACCACAACCACGCTCACCGCCTGGCCCTCTGCCACAGCAGCAAGATGTCCCATGATTTCTGAAGCTCACTGAATATCCTGCCAGGGGCTGGGTCCAGACTTCCCTTTTGAGAGCCCACTCCCAATTCCGCAAGTACTTTTGAAGTCCACTAACCTGTTTGCAGGGAGCATCCCCCTGGGGTAGGGGAGATGGAAGGACACAAAGACTTTTGAATTCCTTCCAAATATCTATTTTCTTTCAAGTAGCCTGGAGGTGGGGGATGGAGATGAATAGTCGCCAGACCACTTCTGGTACCTTTTGGTAATCTGCATGGATGTGGCTGGAGTCTTACTTGTAATGTATTTTAGCTTTGAGGCTTCAATAAATCTCTGGAAATATCAGTATTGTGTTACATAAATTTTAGGGTTTTTCCAGTACTTTCTCCTAGAAAAAGAAGAGTAAACTAAACCAAAGCAAGCAGAAGAAAGGAAATAATAACTAGAGTGAAAATAAATAAAAGAGAATAGAAAAAACAATAGACAAAATCAACAAAATCAAAAGTCATTCTTTGAAAAGATCAATAAAATTGACAAACTTTTAGATGACAAAAGAAAAAAAGAAAGAGACTCAAATAACTCAAATCAGAAGCAAGAGAGGGGACATGGCTACCAACCTTACTGAGACAAAAAGGATTATAAGGGAATACTACGGACAACCACATGCCAACTAATTAGATAACATAGATGAAACAGGCAAATTCCTAGAAAAACACAAACTATCAAAACTGACTCAAAATAGAAAATCTGACTAGACCTATAACAAGAAGAGAATTTGTCATTTTAAAACATCCCACAAAGTAATGCCCAGGTCCAGTTGGCTTCACTGGTGAATTCTACCAAACCTTTAAATAATAATTAATACCAATACTTTATAACTCTTCCAAAAAATAGAAGGGGGAGAAATACCCAACTTACTCTGTGAAACCAGAATTATGCCGATACCAAAACCAGATAAAAGCATCATACGAAAACTACAGATCAATATCTCCTATGAATATAAATGTAAAAATTCTCAACAAAGTACTAGCAAACCAAATCCAGCCACATATAAAAAGGACTATATATCACTATCAAGTGGGATTTATCCCAGGAGTGCAAGATTGGTTTAGCATCTGAAAATTGATTAATGTAATCCACTATATTGATAGAATAGAGGACAAAAAGCACATGATCATCTCAATAGACACAGAAAAAGCATCTGGCAAAGTCCTAGAGAGGAGAGGAAAAAGTTGCTCCAGACTGAGAAACAACCTAAACAAAGGCACAAGGGAAAAGAGTTTTATTCAGGGGAGACATGAGAAGTAAAGAAGTATTTTCAGAAAGGAGATGGGCCAATCTACAGAGAGCCAGGAATGCCAGTTTAGTGGCTCAAGAGAAAGCCCTGAGAGTTTTTTTTTTTTTTTTTTTTTTTTTTGCCCTGTGAGTTTTGAGCAAGGCACTGACAGCATGAAAGCGGCATTTTAGGAAGCTAATCTGGACTAAATTATTGATCCAGTGATCAATAATTATTGATCCAGTGATCAATTATTGATCACTTGATTACTAAATTATTGATCCAGTGATCAATTTATATACACCAGTGTGACTCCAAGATGCAGAGTAACCATCACTAATATTTTCTGGAGAATAAATTGCAATCTAATTTACTCTCAGGGTGAATCCAGGTTTTGTTTTTTTTGTTTGTTTGTTTGCTTGTTTGTTTTGAGATAGTCTCGCTCTGTTGCCTGGGCTAGAGTGCCGTGGCGTCAGCCTAGCTCACAGCAACCTCAAACTCCTGGGCTCAAGCAATCCTCCTGCCTCAGCCTCCCGAGCAGCTGGGACTACAGGCATGCGCCACCATGCCTGGCTAAATTTTTCTATACATGTTTTTAGTTGTCCAGATAATTTCTTTCTATTTTTAGTAGAGACAGAGTCTCGCTCTTGCTCAGGCTGGTCTTGAACTCCTAAGCAATCCTCCTGCCTCGGCCTCCCAGAGTGCTAGGATTACAGGCGTGAGCCACCGCGCCCAGCTTGGTTTTGCAGCTGAAAGTCTACACCATTTTTGAGGCTTTCTTTAAGAAAAAGAAAGTAAAATTAGAAATCAAAACTAGGTACAAAAGTAAATACTTATTTAGAACGAGAAAAGAAATTACAACATGCTATGGCTACTCCAAACCATTCAATACAAGGGGAAGTGAGATGGAAGGACACCAGAGTAGAAAGAAGCAGGAATCTTAACCAATTGTCAGTATTATGTCTGACTTTTGCCAACTGTACAAAAACATATGACCAGGTGAACAGAATGCGTGGGCCTGGGAAGGATCCCTGCATAGGAGGGGCCATGAAGCTGCAGCTTCCTCAGCCTGGTGGCGAATCTGCCCTGTGGTAGCTGGAGCCAGAGTGTATAGGTTCATAGGAACCAACTGCTAGCACCTCCTCACAACTACACATTCAGTGACATAATGTTGATAGCTTGAGATCAGCCACAGTGAGAGTATTTGGCAAACGCTACATATTCAGGCTTCGCCCATCCTCAGAAGCTGGCTGGTTAACATTTGCATACCACTGAATCCACTTCTATTTATGGCTAAAGTTTTGGTCCTTGGCACAGAGTCCCTATCATTGGCCATCACAGCTGGACTCTTCAGAGGTCAAAGTCATTAGACTCAGTGTCAAATCAGGAGAAATCTCCTAGGGCAGTGATCTCAGAGCCTTCCACCTGTGCACTGTCCACTCTCCCACTTTCTCTGTGCCTCACCCACCAAAAGGACCCAAAGAAGCCCTGCCAGCACCTCTGAGCAGGTGAGATGAGAACATTTCAGACCAGGACTGGATGTGAGCATAGGGCCTTTTGCTTGGCCAAATAGGAGCCAGGATCACAGGGGAGGGTGACCCTCTAACCTACTTCTATGGGGATGGTTGGCTTTGGAGTCCTCCAGTTTAATGACCCTAAGGATGAAGCTCTGCCCTGACCCATCTCACAACCCGTTAGTCCCATGTCTGGGGTGACCCGTGTCTCCTGGATTAGCTGACATTTCCAGCCTTCAGCACTCTCAGAGCAGTGAGGCCCTACACCTTCTCCCCAATGCTCATGTCACCTCTCATTTTCCCTAAATATGCTCATCTCCAGTTCTAAGGTGACCTTCATTCTACTATGGTGGACTGGGGGGAGGAATTGGTGTCCCTCTCCCTGTGCTCTGTGGGCCTTCCCTCTGCTCTTCCTTTCCTCTCCAGAGGCTGCCTCAGATTTTAGTAGGTCCCACAGAGCCATCCTTTTCTACCCTTTCTCTGGACCTATAGGCCTATTTCACAGACAGGGAAATTGAGGCTCAGAAATCAAGACATTTCCAGCCTGTCTGACTGCAACATCTGTGCTCTTTTCATTTTGCTATGTTGCCTCTTGAACAGGTGTGGATTCTGTCTCCTGCCAGCATGGAACCAGGTCTCTGTGGAGAATGCATCCCCAACCCACCCCACAGGGTCCAGAATGGCATGGAGTTCCCAGGGTAGTCACCCAAGCCTTAGAGCTGTGGAGGCAAAGAGGTGGGAAACCAGTAGGATAAAGACAGGGAAGAGAAGGGGTTGGGCAGGAATAGGGCAGTGTACCAGGGTTATGGCCATGAGGACATAATTGAATGGTACTTATTGGTCTATACCTAGTTCCCACCCACCTCCGGGGATGCTCATGTTGAGGTGTGTGTAGCATTCAGCAGCCAGCACTCAACTGCCTGTGAGCACACCTGCCCAGGCTCTGCAGGAGGCCCCTTTCGAATAAGCACTGGATACCAACCATGGTTTAGGGATTGCACTTTGAGCCAAAAGATGTACGTTCAAATCCTGGCTCCACTATTCACCAGCCATAGCACCAAAGGGAAGTCACCTAGCCTCTCAGAGGCTCAGTTCCCATCCATGTAAGGAAGTGAGAGGCCAGCTCACTCAAAGAAACTAGTGTGGTCTAGGGGTTGGGCACATATACTTTGTGGTCACAGCACATAGGTTCATAATCCCAGCTCAAATTAGGGAGGGATCCTGGGCAAATTACTCCCCTGTGCTTCAGTTTCCCCCTCTGTAAAATTGAGACAATACTACTACCTAATAAGAGAAATAGATATTGATATATAGATATGTATATTTTAAAGGATTAAATGAAATAATATTTGCAAAGAACCAAGAACAGTGCCTGACACACTTCAAGTGCTATTCAGTGTCAGTTACTGCCTCGACCCAGGCCTCAGCCTGTGGCTCTCAGCCTGGAGGAGGACACTGGCTCCCGGGACTGAGTTACTCCAGAAGCATTTGTGCCGGCCATATCGCCCCACACAGAAGGTCTCCCACAGCTGCCAGACCTCTGTCATCCATCCCACTGGCCCTACCACTCACCCAGCTCATATTTCCAATTATTTGTCCTGTTTTGAATTCAAGTGGGATATTAGCAGCAAGTCTGGCTTTATTAATGGCGGTGTCTTTAGTGTTATCGACTTTCTCACTCACTCCTCGCTCTCACTCCAAGCTCTGTTTCCTTTAATTAAGCCCAGAGCTAAGTGCTGAGCAGGTGATGTGAGTCTGGAATGGCCTTTGTTCTGGGGCTTAGGCACTTTCTCATGGGCTGGGGATTGGAGAGACAGCTCGCTGCTGCCTTTGAAGTCTGACATCCATCCCCACAATCAGAAGAGTGGGACAGTGTGGAGAGCCAGGTCAGAGAGGCAGGAGCTCGGCTCTGTCCCCAGTTAGCCTCCTTACCTGTAAAGTGTAGATGAGGTGCATGAAAATGTCTCTGCTGTCCCTCCCTGCACTGTGACACTCAGCATCTACTAAGGATTAGAATGTCAGCCCCAGCAGAGTGTGCAGAATCTCCATTCTGCAGACTCAGAAGCCACAGATACCCAAGAGGCAGCAAGGCACAGAGAAAACAGCCCAAACTTTGGCAATATTCAGCTTGAGTTTGAATCCTGACCCTGCTGTGCGTACAATTTACAAGCATATTGAGTCTCATCTGCCTCCTCTATAAAATGGGGTGATGGTATCTACCTCTCAGGAGATGATATATGGGAGTCATCTTCAATGTCAGCCCCCATACTGTTAGGATCTTACCGTGTAACAACCTTCCTGTTTCATTCTTATTCCCAGCCTCCAATCCCTGTTTGGCTGTCAGCACCTCCATATGCTTCTCTCCATCAGAGACAGAATTACTCTTAATCTTTTCTGTGTGTATTTCTGTACTTTGTCGCAGATAGATGCATACATACATCACTGTATGCATCCTATGCTATTGAAATGATGGTGGCCATGTCGGTGTTTCCACCTAGGGCCTGCTTCTTATTCTCTCTCTGCCAGATGAGTGGAGCAGACACAGGATCAGTAAACAGTAGGTACTTCATGACTGAACCTGTTGAATTCAGCTCAATTTATTTTATAGTTAGTCATCATGACAGTTACCAAGCAGACTCTTACCGGGGTGACATAAACCCCCACTTAGTTCGGGGCTTTAAGTCTTCCTAAGTATTATCAGAAAAGTGAGAGCCAAGGCAGACTATTCACTGTTAAGAAGTGAGGACACAAAAGATTGAACGTAAAGCCCCAATATAGTGCCTGTACACAGAAATACCTGGCAACTGTCATAAAACTGTTGATGCCACAGAGGCCTTGGATGATAAACACCATGGTGACTGGCTCATGCAGCCAGGTATCCGAACCCACATCCCTGCCTTACTGTGTGGTTGGAAAGCCCCCTCACCTTCCAGCTGGCCCCAGTGCCCACACAGGCCCCCATACAATCACTGTGCCATTCAGGCTCACCTCCCAGCTGTGGGGAGGGCAGGAAGACAAAGGAGTGAGGAGCCTCAACGCTACTATCCCTGCAATCCTAGCGCTGCCACAGACTTCACCATTCACCCCGCTGTCTACCCCTGAGAGCCTTGCCCATCTCCCCGGGTGAAGCCAGCCCGCCCTCCTGACCTCGTGCCCCCATCAAGGGCTCCGAGAGCCCCAGGGTCCCAGCGATGCTCCGCAGCACACGGCACCACTTCCTCTCAGCCCCTGGCTGCTTTTCTTATCTTGCCTACCCGACCGTGCGTCCCTCGGGCTGGGCCTGCCCGGATTCTTCTCTGTGTCCCCAGCACCCAGAGGAGCAGCAAAGCCTGGAGCAGGCATTCAGGGAAAGCCTGGCAAACTGGTTTCCGTCACAGACGCTCAAATTATGTCCAGGGACTTTTTTTTCTTTTTTGATAGCCTCTAAATTTCATTCCATTCTAGAAGTGTCTACTCCTCACCCCGGGCAGTGGTCCTGTGCCCGACTGTGTCAGTCGGAACTACTGGTCCCCGCGTAACAGACCCAGCCCAATCTGGCCGCAACCAACGACAGGGGAAGGCACCGAAGTGCGCACGATCACCCACGGCTGGCCTGAGGGGCTTGACCACGGCCCCACGACTCTCTCTGTTTCTCAGCTCCATCTCCCAGGTACTGGCTTCACTTTCAGGCTACCTCCCCGCACGAAGGGACCAGACGGCAGCCACCAGAAGCTCCAGAGTTCGATTCCCCGAGCTCAGCACTTCCAGAGGTGGTGGTGGGGGGGAATGCCTCTCTGCCGCCACAGCAAGGAGCTCTCTTATTGGCCTGAGTGGGGCACGTGCCGATCCCTGAACCAATCACAGTGGCCGAGGGGAGTGGTGCTCTGATTGGCCAAGTCTGGGTGGCGTATGGTCAGCCCTGGCCTGACCTCATGGACTGGGTGAGAAGGGATAGTTTCCCTAAAGGCAATCAGGGTGCTTCTTCCAGAAGAAGAGGAATGGACACTGGGTAGGCAAAGCAATGAATACGCACCAGAGCTCCTCTATTAAATAAGGCAAAAAAAAGTAACAGCAAATCCAGACTGCAAGGGAGCATCCAACAGCAGCCTTTAGGAGACAGCACACCAAGCAAAAGCAGTCCGAGTCAGTGATTGTGGAATTAACAGTCAGCTCTATGCCATCGAAGCAGAACTGTGTGTCACAGATTCTCAGGGTTGTTGGAGATGTAAGGAGAGCTGGTTGGAGCAGTTGGGAAGGCTTCCCGGAAGAAGAGGTGAGGCTTAAAGAACTGGTCGAACCGGTAGATGCAAGAAAAAGGGCAGATGGGTTTCTAGGCTGCTATGCACAGACGTGAGGAGGATGGTGCTGGCCTTTGGATGTCATACTCTGGCACAGAGCTGTCACCAGGACCCCACGTGGAGGGAGGGAGGAGGCGATGTTTAGCATGAAGGGAGGGGGCGGGAGAGCCTCGCCCCTCCAAAAAGTTAGGCTCCACCCACAGGACCCGAGCCAGCAAGATCAAAATCTAATTTACTCATTAGGCGCGTTTCTTTTGTACAAATCAAATCATGGGCTATTTTTCCACATCGTAAATATTGTTTTAAACTCTTGCTCATGGGCAATTAGATTACAAGCATCGCCTGGTGAGCTATACGCCAGCACATTTGGCTGGTCTCTGGCTGCTTTGCGAGCGGTTTCCTTTTAAAATGTTTCCCAGTGATTTTTAAGGGTCTTTGAAATCTTCTCCCTAGTGATGCGTGAGGGCCCTTGTCTATGACCATTAATCTCCATAACAGCCCAAGAGAGACTCAGCCTTGTCTGTGTTCTTTTCCAAATGGCCCAGGCTGAGCTCTGCACCCTCTCCTACATTTCTCCCTGTAGTTTTGAGGGTCTGCAGTGAGGCAGCCTCCCTGCCTCTCTCTTTGTGCTAATTAAAGATCCAGCAAAGTGTACACCCTGAGCATCAGCCCTCAGGAGACCTGCATTCCAGTGCCAAGATGTTACTCATTTGGGGCAAGTTATTCCATCTACCCCACCCCCACCCCCGGGGCCTGGGCTTTGACATGTGTAGAAACAGGTTAATTCTTGCCTCACCCGAATGGCCCCCTATTCTTCTCTGTGTTCTGGGCCCTCTGTGATCTTTCACAGCTGGCAGAAAAACTTGCATTCTTGCTGCTCCCCCAAAATTCCCCTCTCCCTTTCAGGTCAGCCCCTTGCCCCCCACATACTTCTGCCTCCCTGTCCTGGCTCACCTTGGGCCTGCCCTGGAGTGATAGCTGTCTCCTTGAGACCCATATAACCCCAACCTACTGTGGCTGAGCACCAGGGCCACCTCCTTCAGGAAGTGTTTTGTGACTGCCTTGGCCCTCAGTTACCTGTCTTTTCTCTAGACTTCCACCCCACAGAAAACTTTTAGTCCCTGATAATAACAATAATAATGATAACCACTTTTTACTGAGCAGCTATTATGTGTCAGACACTATGGTAGAGGCTACATATGCTATTTCATCCATCACATCATGTCATATATCATCCTCATGACCTCTTCCAACAGTCCTCTCAGTCCCAACACCAAGAATACTTGAGTTTCTTCTAAACTGGTAAGTTTTTAATATCATGGATATTAGGACTCCTATATCTGATCATATGTCCCTCTTTGCCTAGGCTGCTAGGAAACTCAGAATCAATATTCATCTTACTCTCAGCAACTGTATAGGACCTTATGTATCAGGTCTTATTTTATTGATTTTCACCTTAGCCCCAATTTCCTCATGTGTTTTTATTAAATTATTTTGGATTGAATATATTTCTGTAACAAACCTCAAATATAACACTTCCCTGCCGTGTGACCTAAGGAAAACTAAATAACTTCTCTGAGCCTCAGCTCAGATCTCTATGACCCGGGGATCCTCCATGATCTATCTGCCTCCTCGACGTCCCCCACTTCTCTTACCTCATTGCCTACCCCTCTCCCCTTCACTCCACTCCAGCCAAACCTGCCCTTCTTGACGTCTGTCCCCCAGGGCTTTTGCACTGGCTGGTCCCCCTGCCGGCACTCTCCGCAAACATCCACATAGCGAGTTTGTTCACTTCCTCCAGATCTGTACTCAAAACTTACCTTCTCCTCCACATATGTAGTTGTATGATTTTCACAAGGATGCCAAGACCACTCATTCACTGGGGAAAGGACAGTCTTTGCAACAAATGATGTGAGGAAAGAAAAATATCCACATGCAAAAGAATGAAGTTGGAGCCTTACCTAACACCATATACAAAAATTAACTCAAAATGGATCAAAGACCTAAATGTAAGACCAAAACCTATAAAATTCTTTAAAAGAAACATAGGGGAAAGCTTCATGACATTGCATTTGGCAACGATTTCTTGGATGTAATACCAAAAGCACAGACAACAAAAGGAAAAACAGACAAATCGGGCTTCATCAAAATTAAAAACTTTTGTGCATCAAAGGATATTATCAACAGAGTAAAAAGGCAACCTATGGAATGGGAGAAAGTATTTGCAAATCATATCTGATAAGGGATTAATATTCTAAATATATAAAGAACTACTAAAATTCAACAACAAAAAAGCAAACACCCCATTAAAAAATGGGCAAAGGACTTAAATAGCCATTTCTCAAAAAAAATGTTATATGCACATGAAATAAGCATATGAAAAAACAACATCATTAGTCATTAGGGAAATGTGAAGTGAAACCACCATAAGATACCACTTCACAACCATTAGGATGATTATTATATTAAAAAAAAAAAAAGCAGAAAACAACAAGTGTTGGCAAGGATGCTGAAAAGTTGGAATCATCATGCATTTCTGTGGGGAATGTAAAATGATGCAGCTACTGTGGAAAACAGCATGGCAGTTCTGCAAATAATTAAACATTGAATTACCACATGATCCGGCAATTCCACTTCTGGGTATTTACACAAAAGAACTGTAAGTAGAGACTCAAACAGTTATGATGTAGAGATGTTCATAGTGGCATTATTCACAATAGCCCAAAGGTAGAAACAACTCAAATATCCACGGTCAGATCAATGAATAAACGAAATGTGGTATATACATATAATGAAATATTATTCAGCCTTCAAATGGAATGAAATTCTGACACATACTACAATATGAATTAAATCTGGAAAACATTATGTCATGTGAAATAAGCCAGACACAAAAGGACAAATATTGTATGATTCCACTTATATGAGCTACCTGGATTAGTCGTACATGACGTTTATCTGTGGTATATGACTACATTTATAAGAGGTCTAAAGTAGTCAAATTCATAGAGATAGGAAGTAGAACAGTGGATACCCGGGGATGGGTGAGGGGAAAATAGAGAGTTCTTGTGTAACGCATGCAGAATTTCAGGTAGGATGATAAAAAAAAGCTCTGGAGATGGATGGTGGTGATGGCTGCACGATGTTAACGTACTGTACTTAACGCCACTAAACTATATGCTTAAAATGGTTAAAATGTAAGTTTTATGTTATATATAATTTACCACAATAAAAATAAATACAATTATAAAATTATCTTCTTAATAAGGCCTTCCCTGGACACACTGAAATTTCAACTCTCCCCCAACTAGATATTTCACATCTCCTTTCCTTATTTTTTTCTTAGTGCTTATCACTATCTCATACATTATTATATTTTACTTTGCTTTTTTGTTAATTGCTGCTCTTCCTCCCAACAAAAAAGATATTAGAATAGATGCTCAGTAAGGGTGGAAAGAGTGGAGATTTTTTTTTCTATTTACCGCTGCATCACCATTACCTAGACGAGTACTTGGCAGATATGCCTGTAAATATTTGTAGAATGAGGCTGGGCATGGTGGCTCATGCCTGTAATCCCAGTGTTTTGGGAAGCTAAGGAGGAAGGATCACTTGAGGCCAGGAGTTCAAGACCAGCCTGGGCAACATAACGAGACTCCATCTATACAAAAAGTGGTGCATGCCTGTAGTCCCAGCTACTAGGGAGACTGAGGCAGGAGGATCACTTGAGCCCAGGAGTTCGAGATTACAGTGAGCTAAGACTTGGCCACTGCACTCCAGCCTGGGGACAGAGTAAGATTCTCTCTCAGAAAAAATTGTTGAATGAATGTAAGATACTACCAGGGGGTTGGTGGGACTGAGAAGATGTTTCAGGCCATCTCTAGAGAATTCACAGTTCCCAAGAGGGGCTTTGACCCTAGAAAGGGGCTGGGACCCTGGGGGCACTTGCAGGCTTTCCCACCCCTCAGCTACCCCCTGCTGCCTGGGGAGCTGCTCTGCTAGATTATATTAGATCAGTGGTCGGAAGGGCAGGGAGTTCATGGGAAAGGAGCTCATCACAGTCCCAACGGAAACCAGTAAGACCCTCCCCTCCTGCTGCAAACACTTCCTTGTTCCCCGGGGAATCTGGCTGATGGGTGCACCCAGCAGGAGCAGCTGACAGGCCAAGGAGCTGCAAGCACTTATTGGGCACCCACTGTGTCCAGCTCTTTGCTGAGGTTATGGGACAAACAAGAGAATTTCTGCTAGAAGAAACACACACACACACACACACACACACAGCCCAGTGAATGACACAAGTGAGACCTGAGTGCTCCGTTGTCTGGTATAAGGCAGGCAGCCTGACATTGTCCTTTCCCCTTTTCATGGGTTCTTAGCCCCTTGTATATAGCCAGAGGATTCCTGCTCCTGACCCTGGCTCACCTGTCCACACCTGCTGCCAGGTAAGTATACTATGCTGGTCATTTATACCTTAGTGTGACATGAACCTAAATGTTCTTTCTCTTCAAGGGATTTGACACCTAATAATCATCTTTAACTTTTCAGTGAAATTTCTTATGTCCTAAGAAATGAATTTGAGGCTTCAGGTATGGTTGCGGAAGATGTGTGTGGAAAGTTCTCCCAAGGCTTTGAAATGGGACCCCAGAAGACGTGGTTCCTGGCTCCCTCTGTGTGCTGATGTAGTCCCGGAGGGCCTGCAGAGGTGGTCACAGTGGGCTGGGGGAGATGCTGCTGAGAGTGGAGGTTGGGGGTCCTATCCCAGACAAGCTGGGTGAGACAGAGAACTGGGGCTAGGAGTGCCACGGACCCAGATGACTAAAGCCAAGATATAAAGGAGAGAGGCCATATTTTCCTCCAATGACTCAGGGTTCACTGATGGACATTCATACAGCCACCCAGTGCGGGGCCCTGGGCTAAGCACTGGGACACAGATCATCAGATGTCATCTCCACTCCCACAGAAGTCACCTGGAGGCCATTCCAAAATAAGGGGCTCAATGCGGTTAAGGAAGCCCAGAGAATGAGACCCTTGCTCAGCCTGCAGTATCAGGGACCACTTCTAGGAGGGGACAATATCCAGGCTGGGGCCCAACAGCTTAATGACAACCAGGCAGGTGCAGAGGTGAAGGAAGGGCATTCCAATCTGGTGAATGCACGTCCAGAGGCCCCATGACCCTTCAGCAGCAATAAATGCTCAGTGGCGGGGAGTTCATCACATCGTGGGTACAGAGGATGCTGAGACTGAAGAGGCTGGCTGGGCCAGACACGGTGGGACTGAGGTGTCACAATGAGCATTTGGGCATTCTCCTTGAGTATAGATTTTTAAGCAAGGGTGTGATGGGGTCAGATATGTGATTTCAAAGGTTTCCTGACTGCTTTGTGTAAAAAAGCAGGGTAGGGTGGAACGGGAGGAAGAGATGGAGAGTGTGGAATCTGCTGGGAAGTTCCTGAGTAATCCGAAGGACAAAGCAGGCGGCCCAGGTCTCTATGGCACCAGAACTTGGTGATCAGCAAAGGGGAAATCAGATGTGGGAAAATGAGGGTGAGGGCTTGTCAAGGGTGAGCCTGAGTGTGGGGACTTGGAGAGCTGAGTAAATGACGTCCTAGTCCACGTCTGGGGTGGGGAAAATGGTGCAAACACTTTCCGGAGTGTTGAGGTGCGATGTCTGTTGGACACCCAGGTGGAGACCTGTGAAGTTCTGCAGCTCACAGGCAAGGTCTGAGCTGGAAATATGGATTTGGGAGCAACTGACACATAAAGGATCACAAAAACCACCACCAGAAATAAGATCACTCAGAGAAGGTGCAGAAATGAGAAGAGGGTTTAGGAAACACCCCCAAGAAATCTTAGCATTCAAGGCTGAACAGAGAAGGACAGGCCCCAAAGTTGATGAAGAAAGAGCAGCCAGAAAGACTAGGCCGCGGAGTGAGGAGGCTGGATGGCCATCTTCAGGGATGATCATTCAGTCATTCAACAAACGTGCATTTGTGAGCTTGTGATTGGAAGGAGCACAGAGAAAGGCTGAGAATTGTTTCCCTGCTTAGGGAGCTCAAGTCACCTCTACCGCCTCGCTTGCTCAGCAATCACTGCAAACCCAGCAAGAGGAGAGGCCCTGCAGTCCTGCCCGCTGCCTTCCTTTTCAGACCATTTGTCACATTTGTGCTGGGAGTCAGCGTGGGTCCTGGAGTCAGACCAAATGGGTCTGAATCTCATCTTTACCACTGACAAGACCCATGATCTTTGGCAACTTACTTAACTTCTCTGAACCCTAGAAGTCCCATCTGTGAAATGCGGACAAGAGCTACCTCTCAGAGTGGTTGTGAAGATCAAGGATTGCATGCATTAAAAGCACCCAGTAGAGCTCCTGGCACATAACAGGGGCTTCATATCCAGCTTTTATTCTGGACATCGGGCCAGTCCCGGGAGTACAAAGATAAATATTGCAGGATCCCTTCTCTCAAGGAACTGACAGCCCAGGGAAGGAGACGACAAGCAACAGACAGTGGCTGTCCAGTGCAGTCAGCGCCACAGAGCTAGAGCATGGAGTGGTGCAGGAGCCGGGGCTCTCCTCCAGCTCTGCTCTCGCTTGCTGTGTGGCCGTGAGCACTAACTTAGCCTCTCTGATCTCTCTATCTGTAAAAAGGAGATAATCGTACCTGCCCAGTTACTCCCTACTGTGAGGAGAGTCACAGGAAGGAGAGGTGGCTAAAGTATCTAAATTCAGAACGTGTATAATATTTCCATGGTTGCTGGTAACTCTGAGAAGAAGCCAAAATGGAGGCCGGAGGCGACAGGAACAACTGGGAAGGAAGCAAGCCGGCAGAGAACAGACCAGGATCACTGCCCTCTGGCTCCCACGGCCTCTGCCCCTGGCTCTATCGACATGACGGGGAGCTGCTGAGGACTTCCCAAACCAGAAGGGAAAACAAGTGCATTCTTGAGATTAGCAGAGGCAAACAAAAGCTGGGCAGCCTCACATTCCCATGGACCCCTCCTGGCTGTCCCCAGGAGAGGGGCTGGGGCAGCAGCCCATGGAAGGGGACTAGGGGTTCTGAAGAGGCCACACCTGTGGAAAGTCACCCTCTGGCACCGGTCCTGGCTCTGGGGGCCACACTTGGGCCTCTGCTCTGTGTTTCCCATGGCCCAGGGCTCCATGCACAGCTGGGCTCAGCCAATGCTTGCCGATAGCTGGGCTCCCCCAGCCACCACACACCTGCCCAGGCCTACCAGGGACCAGAGACTGCGTCAGACTTAGGAGATACAAAAACGCTAAACAAAGCCAGCACCCTCAAGTGCCTGGGGAGTCCCTGTGTGCCCTGTGGAGTGGGCTGGGGGGGGCCCAGTAGTGTGGCCTGTGCTGAGATGGGTTCAAGGACCCAGGTCAGATGGAGCCCCAAGACTTGCTCCCCAGTGGGGCAGCCACAGCACAGAGCCACAGACCCCAGCGCATCAGTTATTCGTGGAGATGGAAGTCAGGGCTCCACTGCTGGCCCGGAGGGCTGGCCCCCTCCGGCCTGTGAAGACTCGGCCTGGAGCGTGGAGGCTTAACCCCACCTCCTCTCACCTCTGCCAACCCCAGCAGTGCCCTGGCTTGGTGGAAATCTCAGAACTGTCACAGTCATTGCCCCTACCCCAAGAGGTTAGAGGCTTCCTCAGCCCCCTCTCAGGATGGTTATGTCTGAGAGGACATACCCTGCTCCAAAGGTCTGAAGTTCTTGGGTTAGATTTTCAGGCCTCAGGAGGGTAGACAGCCTCAGGCCCCGAATGTCACCAAGGAGAGCGTGCCTCCTCTGCCCATACCAGCAGTCTTCCTCCAGAGTCCTGAGTGCTGTCAGGGATGTCTGTCTTAGAAGGAAAGGCCAGAAGGCCCCAAGGCCCAGGGGTGTCCCAAGCTGGCCCTTTCCCTCAGGCTGGTCCCTCTTTTCACTTCTCCCTCCCTTTCCCCCTTACGAGAGCTTTCTGTGTATTCACTGGAGCCACGACAGACCCTCAGAGCCCCAGGAGAGGGATGGAGGGGCAGACTCAGTCCAGACTTAGTCCTCGTTAGAAGGGGCCATTATCTTGAGTGACTGGACAGGGGGATAGATGACAACAGACCAAGGGGCAGACCTGGGTCCCACTGGGAACGCCTTGTGCCAATGGGGAGGGTAGGATTGGGCGGCCTGAAGTGCACCCCCAAGGCAACTGCAGCAGTAGCATGGGGTGGGGGTGTTGAGAGAGGAAATCAGGAGCGTATCTCCACCTTGGCTGCAGTGAACGCACCAGCGAAGGGATGAGGGAATTCTGCCCTTGCCTTTCATAGGAAAGGTGGCCAGGTTTTAGGTTTTTGAGTTCTAGACTTCCTCCTCCCTGGCACTTTAGAGTTTCACAGTAGGAAAGATGAAGAGAAAGAAGTTGCATGGAGTCAACTGCAAATGAGATTCATTTTTAAAGGTCTGTGAAGACAGTCAAGGAGTAAGAGGGCTGGAGAGCAAGAGAAGGAGCAGGAGGGAGGGAGGGGGAAGAGGCAGGGAGGAGAAAGAGGGGAGGAGGAGGGGGATGAGGAGGGGGAGAAGGAACAGGAGGGAGGGAAGAGGAGAGGGAAAAGAAGAAAGAGGAAGAGAGATTGGAGGAGGGGGAGAGGGATGGAGGAGAGGGAGGGAGGAGGAGAGAAGGAGGGCAAGGAGGAGGGAGGGAGAAAAGGAAAGATGAGGGGGAGGGGGAAAAGGAGAAAGGAAGGGAGGAGGAAGAGAGATGGAGGAGGGGAGGGAGGGAGGAGGAGGGAAGGAGGAAGAAGAGGGAGGATGAGAAGGGGAAGAGCAAGAGGAGGAGAGATCCTGGGACTGGGAGGGAGGCAGAGTTCTATGGGTGGAGGATCCACGCCCACAGGTGCCCAAAGCCCTGAGAGTGACAGGACTCTGAACGGAGTGGTCACAGGGCTGTCCAGACTTTGAACTCTTAGTGCTATGTCTTTGCTAGCCTTAGTGAAGGTCTCTGAGGCCAAGCTTGCTGTGGAGGGGTGAGACCAAGTGGATTCAGTTGGCAGAGCTGCTGCCTTTGAACACATCTGGTGGGTCTACCCAGAGGTGTCTGACAGCTGCCATGGGCTGAAGACAAGAGGCTTTGCCCCCACAAGCTTCTGGGGCCACCTGAGTTCCAGGCTCCTGCTGCTCCCAGGAGAGGGAGAAGGAGCCTCATCCCACAAAGGGTGACCTTTTGTGGTCCTCAAGTTTTGCATATCAATTCACAGCTGTTTGATACCTACCAGTTACTGGGCTGCTGTTCTGTGTGATCTTTCTCTATTTGATATTTAGTAAAAATAATTTTTAAATAATCAGTTTGTTTTTAAAATAAATTAAATAGTCCATGGAGATTGTATCAAGATGGCACACTGAACACGTGTGTCTGCCTGTCTCTCCCCACATGATCAAGTCAAAGAAACAAAACAAATACAAGGGTAGGGAAAAACAAGACGTAGTTCTGTAGTAGACAAAAATTAAGAAGAATTCTTGAAAGGCAGAACATAGATGGGATTGAGCTGATGGAAGTGACACCAGTCAAAGACCCTCAACTGGGAACCACTGTGAAGTACAGCACAGTCTGGGAGTGTGTCAAGCTAAAAGGTGGCTGGAATAGTGAGTGACCATCAGGATGGCTGTTTAGGCTATGACAGTTGGAACAGCCAGGCAAGGGGATCCCTTTGCCCCCACCCTCGTGCCAAGTATAAGGCAGCACACTGAACCTCCACGCTGAAGCCAGAAGTTTAGACCAGAGAAGTCTAGCATGAGACCTATATACCAATTTCACACACCTCTGTTCCCCAACACTTATCCCAATCCCCCTCTCCATAAAGAAATTACTAAAAGCAGGCAGATAGGTATACGGTAAACAGTATCTCCAGATTAGTACACAGGGAATCTCAAAAACACAGAAAGGTACACACCAAAGAATCACCAATATATGAAGGAAAGGCACCAAATTCAACAAATAGCAACAGAATCTAAAGAAAGAGTCAGGAAGCTGGGTACAGTGGCTCACACCTGTAATCCCAGAACTTTTGAAGGTCAAGGTGAAAGGATTGCTTGAGGCCAGGAGTTTGAGAACAGCCTGGGCAACATGGTAAGACCCCTGTCTCCACAAAATATTTTAAAAATCAGCCAGGAGTGGTGGCATGTGCCTGTAGTCCCAGCTACTGAGGAGGCCTCAGAAGGATTGCTTCAACCTAGGAATTCAAGGCTGCAGTGAGCTATGATTGTACCACTGCCCTCCAGCCTAGGTAATAGAGACCCTGTCTCTAAAAAAAAAAAAAAAGCAAGAAAAGAGAGTTAGGAGATAGAAGATAATCTGAAATCAACTTTAAAAGCATATTAAAGGGATAACAAAGGACACCACATCTATGAAAAGAAAAAGCTGACATTAAAAAGAAAAAAGACAATCAAAAGTCTTGAAAATGAAAAATATGGTTGTCAAAATTTAAAAACTCAACTAAATGCACTGAATTCCAGAAAGGGAAAAATGAGAAATAAGTTAGTGTGCTAAAAGATTGTATTAACTTCTTCAAGATTCATAGCAGAAGTATCAATGACCAGAAAGCACAGAAGAATAATTAAGAGATATATGGCCTTAGAAATCATAGTACCTTATAATAGTTTTAGAGGAAGTGGACAGAGGAAAATAAGAAAGAGGACAAAATTATATAGCAAGTAGAAGAATTAGCATCCTTCTAAGAAGGTAAACCAACACAGCTGCAGGTCCATTCTCTGGAACCCAGTCCTGGAGACACCCCAGAAGTCAAAGAAAGGCCAGCAAGCCTGCAAACCAATATGTAAATTCTGAGATGACTCCACCACCGCAAGGCAACAGAAGGTGGTTTCACTGTGATGTATGTGTTCTTAGGAAGAGGAGGATGAGAAAGGGCAACTCAGAGCATACTAAGACTATGTACCATGGATGGGAGACAGGGGAGAGAGGCTCTGGCCTGCCCTTTCTCTCCTTCTTATTACTCTTGGAACAACATGGCTCTCCCCTGACTTCTGCCAGGCAGAAAGATAGCAGCCAGATATCAAGATGGCCCTTAAGTCCCACTAGGATATGGACTAGTTAAAATAGCAGATAAAGAAATATTGGCTGAGTCCTGAATTCTCTCCTCTCCTCACTACCCTCTGCAGCCCAGTGGCTAGCTGGCTGCAGTTCAGGAAGGTAGGTCTTGAAACACCAGCAGTGTCAGGGTAGAGATAAAGATTATAACTCCATAGGCGCCTCACCCTGAGGCACAGCCAGCCCCTCTCCTTGTCCTAAACACCTTAGGAGGAGGGGCAGAAGCCTCTCTTCCCAGTTTCACTTCCCCAGTGCAGCCAGCTAATGCCCCCAAGGGTCCACGAGGACAAATACAGAGGCATCTTAGGAATGCGACTGCTATAAGGAAAGGACAGACCCAACAATCTCTACCAGGTGAAATAGAATGACCGGGAAAATAAAACAACTTAAAATGGGCATATTAAATTTCCTCAAAGATATGTTGAGGATACTGAAAACAAAGCACAGGAATCAGAAGTCACAAAGACTCAGCTAAAAATCCTGGGTATGAAACGTACTCACTGGAGTAAAGAACTCATGGGTGGCTGGAACAGCTGGAGAAAAAATGTGTACACTCCATGGTCAGGCTGAGGAGCAGTCCCAGATAGCATCACGAAAAGACTGCCAAATACGAAAGAAAAGTTCGGAGATAAAGAAAGTAGAAGCGCAAATGCCAACTCACAGAACAACTCCCAGAAACAGAGACAAAAATAAACACAGGGAGAAATACCTGAAAAATAATGGTTTAGAATTACACAGAATTAGAAATAATTCTAATTCTCGGATGGAAACAACTTGAAGAGTGAAACAATGTAACTAAGAAAAAAAGATTTCTTTACATTACAGTGAGAATAAAGAGCATCAGAGACAAAGAGAAAATTTAAAAAGCAGCCAGAGAGACTACCAGCAGGCTAGCGCAGGAGGAACCCTTGAGAAGTTTGAGGCTAACCTGGGCAACATAGCAACATGACAGCTCTTAAAAAATAAATAAATAAATAAAAGCAAAAAGAGCGAAAAAGCAGCCAGAGAAAAGGCAGATAATCTATGAAAAAATAAGAATCATTTAACTTTCACACCGTTGGGGAGGTGGACATGCTTGAAGCTCTGACTTCAGTTGGGCAAAGGCAATATATGTAACTTAAACATGTGTACCCCCATAATATGCTGAAATAAAAAAAAAGCAGCAAGGGAAAAAAAAAAGAATCAGTCAGCATCAGCCTTCTCAACAGCAACACTGGATGTAAGAATACAAAGAATATTAATTTTAAAGGGTTAAAGTAAAAGAACATGAACCCAGAACAGTATATCCAGCAAACCTATCATTTAAATGTGAGAATTAAATGATGCATTCAGTAATACAAGATCTTATGTGTTCTACCACACAAAACCCTCATTGAAAAAATTCTTAAAGGACATACTCAGAAATAGAGAAATAGATTCAATAATTATATGGAACATGGTGGCTTCTATGAAATGTGGGTAGGGTTGCCAGATTCAGCAACGACACCTGGTTACATTTGAATTTCAGAAAAACAATGAATAATTTTATATAATAAGTATGACCCATGTAATATTCAAATGTTTCTAGGCCTCCTGTATTCTATCTGGCAACCTGACATATGGGCTATAAGTATGGGTAAATAAATTAATAAGTTTAATTGTAGTCTGAATAAGTAAAACCCTAACAAAACAAAAAGGACACCCCTGAAATTCCAGAACTAAAATTCTAGGTGAAATGTATAGTGAGGAGTAGAGAGAGAAAACTAGAGGGAAGTAAGAGATGACTAAGGGAACTGTCAATTTCAGGAGGAAGATGCAGAAGCTGATAATAAGCATAAGTTGATAAGCTGGAGGCAACCACAGAAGAATAAATAAAGGATGTACAACTTTCATATCAGTAGGAAAAAAATTTGATCTGTTCAATGGAAATTAGGAAAGGAGAAAATAGAAACAATACAAAAAAGTAGTAAATAGAGAACAGTAACTGAAATAATTGAAATAAGTCCCAACGTAACAGTGATTACAGTCAGCTTGATATTCAAAATCAGGTTAAATTTACCAATCAAAAGACAGACTTTCAGAATGGATTAAAAAAAAAATTAAACAGTATATTACCTAGAAGAAAATATCTCAAACAGAAGGATATCAAATATTGGAAAACAAAAGGATTGAAGAGGATATTATAAGTAAATATAAAATGAGAGTGGTCATTTTAATATGGCATATAATAGATTTAAGGCAAAAAAAACTCATAAAGAGAAAAAACTATATCCAGGTAAAGTGATAACATCTTTAAGACATAAAGACTAACACACACATAAAGCTAAAGATACAGTTTCAAAATATATAGATTATAACCAATATACTATAGGAAAAAAATAGATGTCAATAGTTTGGGTTGGAAATTTTGATATATACTTTTCAGAAATTAATATATCAAGCAGAAAAATATTATCACAACTAACGCTTAAAATTTATGGTTAAAAACTATGTGTTATTTATATCTGAACTGTACTATATGTCAAAACCCATAGAGCATACAGCTAACGCAGTAGTTAGAAAGAAAGCATATGGCTTTAAACACATTTACCATACAACAAATAAAGTAAGCATTCAAATTAAGAAGCTTGGAGAATAGCAAAAGAAAAAAAGAAAAGAAAAGAAAAAAACTCCAAAAGAAAAATAAGAAAGATGAAAAAAACATGAAAAATTATAAGGGCAAAAATATACAAACTAGAGAACCCTCATATATAATGAAAGAAAATATTCAACTGGATCTTTAAAAACATTAATAAAATTGGCAAATCCATGAAGACTGATAAAGGAGAAAAGAGAAAATTATAAGCAAAATGCAGGATGAAAAAGAAGATAAAATTGCAGTTACAACAAAGATTATGAACAATCTATATAACAATAATGGGTAATGTTTTGGAAAGAGTATATAGTGCCCAATGTGGCAAAAGACAGACTAGAAACAAAATAACCATTAAAGAAATAGAAATTATGTAATTAAAGACTACCCTGTTCCTGCTACCCACTTTAACCACCATGATAAACCTCAGGCTTAGAGGGCATTAAAGAAGGCCAACACAACCTTAAGAAACTGCTAAACTCTATGTTGTACAAGATGTTCTAGAAAATAGAGTGAAGTGTGTCCAGCTCATTTTATGAGGCTTATGTATCTGGGATTCCAAAACCAGATAAGAATGTTGTAAGAAAAGAAAATAAGACCCTTAAAAACAGTATCCAATCCAAAAGAATATTAAAAAGAATACATTATATTGAAATGACATTTTACAGTTAATATATTCCACACATTAATGAACCAAGGGACAAAATTACATGATTGTGTCATTAGGTGCAAAACACCACAGCCTGATTATTTAATGATAAAAATCTAAACATGATAAAAGTTCTCAGAAAGCTAAGAAGCGGCTGGGAGCTGTGGCTCTCGCCTGTAATCCTAGCATTCTGGGAGGCTGAGGCGGGAAGATTGCTTGAAGTCAGGAGTTCAAAACCAGCCTGAGCAAGAACAAGACCCTGTCTCTACTAAAAATAGAAAAAATTAGCCAGGCGTGATGGCATGTGCCTGTAGTCCCAGCTACTTGCGAGCCTGAGGCAAGAGGATCACTGGAGCCCAGGAGTTTGAGGTTGCTGTGGGCTAGGCTGACGCCACGGCACTCACTCTAGCCCGGGCAAGAGAGCGACACTCTGTTGACAAGGATAAAGAAAGCTGACAAGGATATATACCAAAAGCATTAGAAAGGGTACCACTCGGGGTAGGGGTAATGGAAGTGCAGTTTTGTGATATGACAGAAAAAATGGTAAAATTAAATGAGAGAAGTTATACACAGACCAATGGTAGAGCAGGCTTTGAATTGCAGAAATGACAAACTCAATTCAGGACAGAAGTTCAAAGAAAAGGAGAAAATCAAGAAATAATAGAAGACAATTTCCCAAGTTGAAGACCCTAAAGTCTTTCCAAACCAAGTACAAAGTTAACTGAAAATGAATATTAATGAAAATAAAAATAAACAACAAACAAATGGTAGATCATTTACATTTCACAGTCCTAAGAAGAATTCTTTTTAATTCTAGATACTCCCAGAGAGGAGGAAAAAAATAGATAATATATAGAAGAATAAAAATCATATTAAAAACACACTTCTTACAAGAAGCATTAAAAGCAAGAAAACAATAGAGAAATAACTCCAATGTTATTCATTAATTGTATTTATTAAGATTAATGGTATTTATTGAGGGTTAAAATAAATCAAAGATTTTGAACCTAAAGTTCTATACCCAGCCAAACAATCATTCAGAGGTGAAAGCAAACTAAAGGCATTTTCAGACATTCAGGAATTCAGAAAGTTTTCTATCTATGAACCTTTAAATAATGCCCTGAGGATGGATTCCAGATCATAGGAAAAATTAATTCAGAAGAAAGATGTTGTTAGTTCTAGACATGAATGGAATACCATCTTTAAATATTGACAATAAAAATTTACAGGTGACCACAGAATAAAAATGGAACTAAGTAAACTTTATCAATACAACTAAGAGCAGGAAAGGTAAACATAAAAAGGACTATAAGAATATACTATAAATGAAAACTTAAAATAAGGTGGCAAGAATGAGTTTAAATAGTTCAGAAATTAAAATAATTGGATAAACTAGAATCTCATAAAAGTCAAGAAGTCGCAGGTTAGGCTAAAAACAATAGAAAGATACCTAAGGACTAGAAAAAATGATACTCTTCCCCACCCCAACACACTCTGCTCCAAAGGAGGAAAGTTTCAAGGCCAATAAAATGCTCAGCTCCATGGAAATGCAAATCAAAACAATAAACAACATTTTGTTTTTCACCTGTCAGATGGGCAAATATTCTAAAGTTTTGATATCAAGTACTGATAAGGAAGGGGAGAGAGGGGTCCTCTCATATGTTCCTGGGGAGTGGAATGTAAGTGGTACCTCACAATAGAGAGCAATTGGCAGAATTCACTAATGCTGCAAATATCCATATTCCACATTTCAGAGATGCAATTTACTAACATATACTCAAAACTCTCCAATATGTTATCAGGGATGTGGAATAGTACAACCAGTCTGGAGAAACAACTAGTAATCCTTAGATTTGTACAAGGAGGTGCTTTGAAGCCTGGTTTGTAATAGTGAAAAATGAAAACTACATAAATGTCCATTGGTGAATAAATACTTAAAATGTGTGGTGTGTAATTAATAGAATTCGATATAAGAGTTCTAAGAAAAGAACAAGATATACATATGCCCACAGGGCTGGATTTTTTAAAAACAGTGTGAGTTTAAAATGAAAGTGCAGAATGCTACATAAAGTAAGACATCATTTACGTAAATTTAAAACCACAAAAATCCTAATGTATACTGTTTAGGAACAACATGCATGTATGTAAAAGCATAAGTAATAGGAAGAGCACCCAACAAACTCATGATAGTGGCTGCTTCAGGAAAATCTGGGGGAGGCAAGGAGTTAAGAAACCTCTATCTCTGATATTTCATTTATTTAAAAAATAGGAAGAAATTGTCAACAGTTATAGTTAGTTGTGTGAATACGTGTGCCCATTGTATCTGCATAGTCTTCTATTTTTAAAAAAACTTCTCAAAAGAAAAACATAAATAAAGTAAATGATAAAGAAAACAGGCATAAAAGTGTTAATATCAGAAAAGAGAATGCTTGACGAAAAAGGAAAAAAAACACACACACACATTAAAAGGCAAAAAGAGAGATGTTTTGTACTGATAAATGAATACCTAGAACACATAAAATCATTAATCTTCACATAACTAACACATAGCTTAAAAGTACATAAAGCAAAAACAGAAACCAAAAGGAGAAATCAAATCTGTGATGAAAACGGGAGATTTTGACACTTCTCACTCAGAAATAAAAATATCAAGTAGAAAAAAATTAAGTATGGGTATTAATAATCATGCTCTAATAGCTATAAATAGAACTTAATATTCAATAAACGAACAATACCCATTCTCTCCAAACTAACATGAACCAATTGGAAAATTAATCATGCCACAGAAAAATTTTTCAAAATTGCCCAAATTAAAAACCATATGGATCTCATTCACTGGTCTATTAGTTACTGGAAAAACGAAGTGGAAAAAAAAAAAAAACAAGAGAAGGAGAAGAGAAGGGAAGTAGGAAGCAGTTGTGGCATTAGGCTAACTCAATGCCTACGCGTCCTAGAGAGGAAGGCTGATGTTCTGCACAAATCCAGTCTCCTCTAGTGAGCTCTCTCCAAGTACCTACTCCAGGGCTGAGTGCTGGGGACACAACCACGAACATGACGGTCCTTGCCCTCAGGGAGTCCATGGTCTAGCGCAGGAGGAGAAGGCAATGCCCCACACGGCATAGGGTACCAAGAAAGTAGTCCCCCTGCTCTTTGGGACTGAAGGCAGAGAAGCAGCCAAAGACTCTGTTTTTGCCCCCACCTAGAGCTCTAAAATAAACATCAGGAGCTTGAACACTGTCTCTTTGGCTCTTATTTCAAATCCAACTGCCTCTGGGAGGAACGCAGAAAAGTTCCCAAACTCTTGAGGGAAAGTAGGTGTTCTAAGGGAGTGGGTCGGAGGTAGAAGGGAGCTGGGGTCCAGGCGTGAGCAGCTGCAGCAGCAGGCAGGAGGAAGAGGAGGAAGAAGATGTGAGCAGATGGAAAAATTCAGAAAGGACCGGGCAGGATGCTGAAGGCCAAAACCTAAGATGGCACAGTTACCCTGGGTAGATATAATTCGGAAACCATGCTCAAAATCATTCTGGAAAAATGGTTTATGCATATCTCTTCCAGAGGTGACTGTTCTGTTCCTGAAACAAAACAGAAAACATAAAATAAAAGAGAGAGAGGGAGAGAGGGAAGAAGAGAGGGAGGGCAGTGGGGGCCAGATCTGTTGATACCCGGACAGGAAAGCAACATAAAGGTTTAGATTGGGCTCCACCCCACTTCCCACTGTACCTCTTCTTGTCATGGAGACTTTTCCGAGAAAATGTACCTGTAATTAACTAACAATTTTGGTTCTGCTCTGAATGTCCTTAGTGTCTGAAATATTCTCTCATTACTTTTCAACTAGTTCAAAAACACCAAACACCTCACCATGTTCTAAGATTCTGAGGCAGATGTGACGGGAAGCACAGGCTCTGTGACCCTGGAAAGGACATTGGGCAATTTCTGGAATCAAAGCAGATAGCCCATTCCCTCCTTTCTGTGAGCGTCTACTCCATATTTGAGTCTACTGACAAACCATGAGAGCCCATGGCTTGGTGCCTGGTTCCTCACATGAATCTGGCACCGAGTAGGTGCTCGTAAATGTTTGTTGATGGAACAAGTGGAGAAAGGAATGAAGCCCAGACTCAGGAAATTGCAGTCTCTGACATGGTCCAAGGCCTTGGCTGCAACCTAGACTGCCTTGGTTCCCAGGAAATCTGTGACACTAAGATCTTTGCCCCCTCTGACTTGAACCTGCCTCAGAGACTCACATCACTGGAGAGAACAAGGGGTCAAGCTGATCTTGGATGAGAGATGGCATTAGTCTAGAAAGGCCAGAGTGACTCTGGGGTACCTTCCCTTGAGAACACATTCAGGCTGTAAGTCTTGGTAAAGATTTATCTTGGTCATCGAGGTCCCAGAAGGAAGCAATGGATGAAACTGGAGAAGATTCTAATGGAGTTGTAGGCCTTTAAGTGTTTCTCCATGGTCACGTTTTTTTGATATGGAATCACATGCTTTGATAAGGAACAGCCTCAGGAGGCACTGGGGCAATGAACTCATCTTGCTCTCCAGCTGCCTTTTCAGAGAAACTTTTAGTTTGTTCTAGCAAAGCAATATCATATACATTCAGCTACGATATTGCTCTTTCAATGTAGCTAAATGCTTTATCATAGACAGGATCCACCCATCTAATTTGAAAGAAGGTCAGTAAGTATAGCTTAAATGGCAATAAAATTATGGGAGAAACTGATTAAAGTCATACACATGTGCAGTTACAGAATAAAGTTAAAAAAAAAACCTTCTCCTTGGAATGAAACCAAATGATCGCCTGGATCCTAAAGCGAAGTGATATTGTTCCAATTTCTCCTTTATCAGACAAAAGAAAAGGTCTTTCCACGTAGCCTTTTGACATAGAGCTAATTTAAAGAAGATTTGGGAGTATGACGCAGGATCAGATGCCTTTGCAAATTCCTTGCTGTTTTCATTTGAAATCTCTCATTTATGCTCAAATTTCCAATTGGAAATTTAATGACTTTTTCTTTAAGAGAAGTTGGCAAGCTGGGTTGGTTTAAATACAAATCTCCCAAAGGTAAAAGATCAGACATCGTTATAAAAACACAAAATATTCCCATTGTCCTTTTGAGATGTTTCTCCTATAAGACATGAGCATGTTTCTGAACAGCAGATGCGTTTTGGTAAAACAAAGTTGAAAAATATGTGAAACTCTTGACATTAGAACTACTTCCTGAGTTGTGTCAAGTTTTGTGGCTGCCCTGGCTAACTGAGACCATTCTATTTGTGGCAATAAACTCGCTGGAAAATGCCCTAGTAATAGAAACACTAGTAATCTGCTGCCTGGTGATTCTCACTTCAACTTTGGTTGAATCCTTTACCCTCTGAGCTCCGTACCCCTATCTGTCAAATGGGGAGGCTGGCCTTCATAATCTTCAGGGGCTCTGCAAGCATGGATACTCACTGAGCTTATGGTTCATTAACATATCAAATGGGTTTTGCATTCAGCTGTTTGGGAACATTTTTTTTTTAAACTAGCAAAATATCAGATTGCTGAGTCATTTCTCAAATCGGACATGGATCATCCAATGCAATGAAGAAGTAACGACCCATTTTCCACAGGCAGCCCAAACTGACCTGAAATGAACTATTGCTCTGCCTCTGTCTCACCTAGCCTGAGATGAGCCTGTTCAAAGAATAAATAGATGCCCTTCTATAATGAAAACAAGCTAAGAATTGCTTTCTCGTGGTAGCTCAGGGCATGGCCATCTGTTTGCTGAAAATACGAATGTAAAGAGCATCCCGACCACCTTTCGAGCTGAGGGCGGGCCTGAGCAATCTGCCTTCCTGGAAAGCCTTGAGGGTACCGGAGCATGTCTTCGTCACCTCTGTGTGTCTAGCTCCTACATCAGGGCATGTGTGTCAGGGCGTGACAAAACGCAGAGTAACTGTATGGAATAGATGAGACAGTTGAAATGGCCCATCTCCAATCTAGCCGCTGTTATTGGGGGCCACCTGAACATTTATATAGAGGAGGATCAGGGCAGAAATCTATTCAGAAGACAGGGAGGTGGCTAGGAGATTTGTCTTAGAGCTACAGTTGCTCAGCAAGGACACTGAATTTACTGAGACTGTAGTTTATTTATTTATTATTTAATTATATGTTTACTTACTTAGACTGTACTTAGGGTGGCTTGGGAGGGAGATAGTGGTGGGAAGCCCTCTTCCCAAGCCATCCCTAATCTACCCAGGGCAACTGACGCCACAGTGTCTGAGGACTTCAGGAGGTATTCAGGACATGGAAGGATTGTTCTTTCTCACAGGCATACCCCCCTTGTTTGCACAACTTCAGACCCCGTAGTCACTGTAGTCATAGGAAGCACCATGCCCCAGGTGCACCCGTGTGCGCGCACGTACTGCTTGCACAAGGGTACACTAATGCACAGTGTTTCCTAAGGTGGGGGCAGGGTGGAGTAGTGGACGGAATATGGGCTTTGGAGACAGACAGGGCAATGTTGCTGAAGGACCTTATGATGTTGACAGGCCACTTGATCTCTCATCTATGAAGAAAGGAGAATCCTATCTCCCTCACAGGTATATACCGAGGCCACCATAAATGGCTGCAACTTACACCACTCATTCATCTCTTTGTTACGTCGGCCTATTTTCCACCAGCCTCTCCAGGTCCTCGTGCAAGGCTCTGTTCTCCCCTTATAAACACAAGGAACACATTTTCTTTGTCCTCCCAAAGCAGTGGAACAAGTCATGCAGATGACCCCTGACCTTACCCGGGAGCGGAGTCAGGGGCAATCACGCACGCGGAGGCACTGAGCACAGAAGCAGGGAGGAGGTAGAGCCGGTCGGAGGAGGCTGGGGCAAATGTTAGGACCGAACAGACAGGACCTCAAATCGGTTTTGCCACTCAGACACCAAGGATCCTTGAGTCCTGACAAACTTGGCCTTTTCAGATCCTGCCGATGATGACTGGGGTTGGGAGAGTCAGGTTAAATTTCCTGACCTACTTGTCCCAGCCTGACTGGGGCCAGTTCTCATTCAAACCACAAGTCCCAGCGAGGCATCGCTGATGTGTCTGTACGGGTATGTGTGTGCAAGCACGCGTGTGCAGGCGGACACATGTACGTGTGTGCACATGGATACGGCAAGCACGACGGCTTCTCAAGCCAAAACTAGTTTCAACCTGTTAACAAAAGGGAAAAAAAAAACACGGCAAAGATAACCTGGAACATATTTGCGCATAGTGAATACTTGAAAATCAAAACAGAAAACCTGCTTCAAATATGAGAAACACCTTTATGAAATAAACGCTAAAAAAAATCTTAATTTGAAAAAAAAATTCCCTGATAAACTGACCAAGTAGGAATATTAATAACCACAAGGCACAGCAAAACACTGAAATGTTAGGCATGTGATATGTTTGGAATATATCCTCATTAATATACCAATATCAGGCACATAATGTTTTTAATTTCCTTTATTAAATATAACAGCTAACATTAAAATCAACAATCACCTAATCGCTCTCCAGTGCTGTACTTTCACTTTGTGAGGCACTTTCTCATCAGGCATCTCGCAAACCTTTATTGCAGAAACTCCAAAACGTTAGCTGATTGAATGGGTTTAAATGTAAATGGATGCAATATCCTCAGAAGCATTCACAAGCATGGTCTGAACTTGGAGGCCAAATAATGTTACATTCAATAGGAAAAACCACTGGGCTTGGATCTTCACAGCCTATTCCAGTCTCCTAGCCTTGCGTGGCAGCAGCGTATTTTCCCAGAAAAGTCTGCTAATTTTAGAGAAAATTCATCTTTTTTACCTGGCCCGTGAGAGATATCAGTACACCTAGGTTTCAACATCTGCTGTGAGGAAAATTAAGAACAAGATCCTAATTTCTGGTGCGCTCTTGATGTTGGAAAAATATCAGCTAGCGAGCATTATTAGCTATCTTCGAGTTGACAAGAATGCGGGATTAAGTTTCTTTAAGGCAATTACACTTTTGATGACCCTTCTGCATATAAAACATGTTAGCTAGTGGGGGTGCAGGGGGGCAGGCTTAAGTGTTTGATCAGGAAATCCTGCGTGAGCATATTGGATGGAAATTTGATTAGTAGCCTTAGTGACGGGCGATCAGATCCTTCGGGTCTGCACAATCAGATCTGGCAGGACTTGCCTTCTTGCCTCTTTGAAGGAGGCGAACATTTGTACAGAATCAAGACAGTGCTGGGTCCTTGATTTTTTTTTTTTTCTGGGTCCTTCTCTTTAAGTTATTGCAGACTAAAGCCTGGGAAGTAACTTTTATTTTCCTTCAACAATATGTTTGCAGTTACCTTAATGTTGAAGAATAAAATAAAAATCAGCCTGTCCCTGAAAATTTGAGGGCAGAGGAAGTAGAAATCAAAAAAACGACAGAGGCAGAAGGGACCTAAGAGAACATCATTGTAAGAATCATGGCAAAAGCTGACACTCAAACAATACTTACCACACCTGAAGCACTGCTGCAGGGGTTTTCAGACAATTCTCACAAGGCCTCCATTTCACGGAGAAGGAAATTCACAGTACACCAAGCAGCCCCAGGTCAACAGCCAGAACCAGAGCCTGGGCAACGGGGCGGCTGCTCCAGGCTCTGACCACGCCACACGCTCCACGCTTCTTCCTACCCCGTATTGTAAGTGGGAAACTGAGTTCCAGAGAGAAGACATGACTCTCCCGAAGTGAATCAGCTGTGACTAAAGCTAGGGTCCCCTTCACTCCTCATTTTAGGCTCTTCTCTTATGTGTCGAATCTTCACTTTCCTCGTCAGCTGGGCCAAAACAGAGTCTGGGCTGGGCGCTTGACATCCATCAGGGCATGCAATTTTTAAATCACCGTTAGCAATGGAGACACTTTTCATTTTACACACCAGGGAAGCCGCGGTCCTGGAGAGGTTAGGCAACTGCCTGTGGTCACACGGCCAGAAACAAGAAAGGGATCTGATCTACATCTGTCTCATTCCGGAGTCCATTCTCCTTCCCACTTTCTCTTTGAGAAAAAATTAGGCTGGGAGGAAAGAAGAAGAGAATAACCCCGGCAATATTTGGGGACCAAATTGGAGTTAAAGGAGTGGATTTACATTGTGCAAATTTATTAATGCATTTGTTGGGTATGAGGAACAGGGCCCAATTTTCATATTAGATGTATTTAGTTAATACCTGCTAGTATTTCCCATGTTCCTAATCTCCAACTGGTAAAGTAAGACCCGGCACTAGCAAGCCTTCATGGCCAGATCCAGCCTTTAAAAGACACGTTGTTTAAAAAAACAGAACAAAACAGCATCTCTCACACACAGGACCCCCCATATAGTCCAGGTTTCACTCTTTCCTTTTTGTTTTTTTTTTTACATGTACTGTAAAGTCCCCAGGTCCCCCTTTCAGTGTGAACCATAAAACACAGATATGTTTATAAAAGAAATGAAACAAAACAATCCTGAAATCTCTCACCAGAAAAAGTGATCAAGGTAGGTTCTGGCATCAGATTGACCCTGAGTCACAGAAAAGTCAATTAATTGTGATGGCCATAATGGATCGATTATTCTGGGAAAGCTACAACATGACTTCAACCCTGCTGCCTAGGAAGAAGACACACCTCAAATGCACTCGCCCTTTCTGAGGGAGCAACAGTGGGGTGGGGTCCCACCAGCACACCAACTCACCTCAGACAGCAGGGTCCCAACACACAGGGGCACAGGGGGCCCCGGCAAGCAGGGACATCGGCGTCTGTCCCTTCCTCAACCGGGAAGCTGGAGCCTGCCATTTGAAAATATCTTGCTTCTTGTAAGTTCATAATCATGTGAGTGAAATGCATGTTAAAAATATAATACAATACTAAAATTAAAACAGCAACTTGTGTTTTTTGCAGGGGGAGGGAGAACACATATATACATATGTTAATCTATGTCCAAAGAATTAAATTAGTTTTCTGGAGGTTTTGATGTTTCCTTTTCCTTTGAAATTTTTTATCTATTATAAAAAATAATTCACAGAAGAGTAAAAGACAAAAAGCTTCCCTAGTCCTACCACCCAGAGAGAACCACCATTAACATTAATAGTAAATCTTATTCCAGACATTTTCAGTCTAATATATAATTATAATCATTGGATATAATCAAAATTGCTACACTAATTTTTGAAAGCTTAGTTGGTTTTTTCCCCTGATTATAAAACTAATATAATAAACCCTTTGAGAAAGTTCAGAGTAAGTATACAGAATAGTAAGTATAGAGAAGAAAATAAAACTCCCTATAGCCTACCCCTCAGCCAGAAACCCTCTTAATGGGAATCCCCAGGCTCCGACCGGCTCCCCCTCCAGCCTTAGGTCCTCGGCTCCAGGGCCCCACTGTCCTGTCTCTGTGTCCTGGGACAGGGCACAAGGGGGCTGTCCTTACACTAATGCTCCAAATGCCTCCGCCCAAGCCCAGGCTGCCAGCTCCTTAGCCCTAGGGCTGCACACCCACCCTACAGCCCTTCATCTTCTTGGCTACTTTATGTCAAAATATTCATATTTGTTTTTTACTTAATAGCTAATGTCCTTTGCTGGCCACCCCCCTGCCGCACCCCTTTTTAAATATTATGGTCCTAATTACAGCAGATGATTATTAAATGACCAAACGGGAAGGGCAGACCCCGATCACACTCAGGAGGTGCAGCCTCTCTCTTACAAAATGGGACTCTTTTTTTTTTTTTTTTAACACCATCCAATGATGTCACCCGTTTGCGGTTTCTCTGGGACTTTATTAAAATGTTTGTGACGGAGCCAATGTAAACCATCCTAAATCCAACACAGAGCTGAAAGGACTGATTTTAGGGAATGTGAAGATATGGATCATTGGGCCTGTCGAAGCCCCATCTTGAGCCAATTATTGGTGTCATCTTGAGCCAATTTAATCAATCCAAGAGGGATTGGGGGGGGTGGAAGGGGGCGCAGGCAGGGGTTGTGAGCGTTGGTCAAATGTGCTGGCTCGAATGCTTGCGTCGCGAAAGCTGCAGAGCCCCAGCACTCTGGATTTCAGCTGCTGCTCTGACATGCACTTTCATCCCAGGGTCCGCTATCTTGTGCCAGTTTCAGCCACGTTATTGGGTTTGTTTGAAATCGCTGAGCAGTGGTGACCTAGGTTTGAAAGATTAAGCTCCAGGAAGTCTTAAAGGTCACTTCTCATTTGGGAGACAATGTCAGGGAAGCAGACCCCACAGACACCACTGACATCCGAGCCATTTAGGGGACTCAGGGAAGCCAGCCCTTCTGTCTCTCACCCCAGACAGGCTGCTCCAAGACAGGGTCAGGAGCGGTCTAAGCGGGATGCTTAGAAACAGAACCCAGCGATGAACAACAGCCTTGAGTATTTATTTACTGCTGACGTTTTCTTTCTTATTTATTGGGTATCCAGTATCACAATTATAAAGTGGATGTTTTTCTCACTTTAAAAAAATGACTAGAAGGAAAAAAACCAGAGTCACCAGCACTGGGAATATTTGGCTATGTCAAGAGCTGAAGTAATATCAGCTTCAATTTTTATACTCTGCGCCTCAAATAGGTGACACAAATACAGGGAAGTCACACACAGAAAAATTATATATCTTCTTTACAAACTCACTTAGAAAATGATTGATATATGTAGCACATAATTATTACTATTTATCCACATATTTATGTATATTTCTCCGTACTCCAAAAAGGATGTAAGGGGTGGTGCCCAGACCTGACATATTTGATTAGCTGCCCCATCCTCTTCCCTGGGTTCTCCTCCTCATCTAAGTTTCAAAGCACTGCTCCTCCTCCCTCCCTCGGGGCAGCCCTTCACATTTTTTTATGATCCAAAGAGGGTGTAGGCTGCCTAGTGTGTGTACTTTGTGTGTTTTGATGAATAATATCCATGAATATTCTCAATCACTTCTCCAGAACGGGCTATTTGTTTTGGATATAGCGCTCTGCAAGCCCAGTGTGGTTTGGAATGGTTAACACTGCCGTGAGCCTTGTCACAGTGCATCTCTGCACGAGCTCAAGGCCACAGAGCGGAATGTGGGCCGATAACACAATTGTTTTCAACCCCGCAAAGTTGAAGAGAAAGGCCCTCTTGAGTTTTGGAACGCATGCTCGCTGTCAGTTCACAAAGGAGGTATCCAAAATCGTAAGCCAGGAACGAGCGAATATGAGTCTGACAACTGCCTTGATGTTCCCAAATTTAATCACTTGAAAGAACCCTGCCTCCTCCATCATTGAATTATTTGCACAAAACAATGGATGTTGAATTTATCTCTTCTCATAACATGCAATCTGAAGGTTGTTTTGATTGAAACTGACTTTCCTTCCATTTTAACGTATTTCCAAAGACTTTCATAGCTAAACTTGTAATTTGTAAACCTAATGGACTTCTGGGACAATACAGGAGCTTCATCTCTCCGAATGTGTCCGAAACAAACCCAGAATAAACTTTAATCATTGCAACCTCTGAGGAAAGAGTGGGAAGGGCAACTCTGGGACGGGCTGGCTCGGTCCAAGACAACATCTCCACTTGAGAATGCATTAGTCTGTTTAGAAGCCGGGATAATCCTACCTTTCAATTACAGACGGAAACAGACTTTCAGTTGGAGACTCAAGGTGGGTCCTTCTGAGTGTGAGGATCAAACGCTCTGGTGCTTTCTACAAGCAAACGCTACTGCCTGTCTCAAGGCGGAGGCCAGCCGGGACTGCAAGGTTTATAAACAACGCTCTGCTATTTATTGGAGCTGCCCACCCGAATCCAAGTCTTCCTCTCTTCAACAGCAGCCTATTTACCGCAGTTTAAACCGGGATTCTGCAGCCCTGCCAGGGTCTGCAATTTATTACTTGCTGCGAGAGCTCAGACCCAGAGTTTAAATGTCCCCAGTTGAAAGTTTATACCAGTCAGGACAGAAAATTATTCTCTCTGCCTAGGTTGAAGCACATTACTTCTTTATTGAATTAATTATGATAAGGATCATAACTTTAAACGAGGGGTGAGGTGCTGGCTTTCCGCTGGGATTGCTCGGAGCAATTTTCATCCAAGCATTTTTGTGGAGTTATTGAGTCTGGCAGGTCTGAACTTTGGAGAGAAGTAACTTTCTCCAGAACTTGAAAGGGGTTGGACACTGATCCAGGCAAAGCTGTACCAGATTCCATGTCTTGAGACAGGGAAATTTGCACTGCATGCTGAACAAATAACTGCAGGACCGGATGAAAGGCAGCTTAGCAACTCCTCATCTGGCCTCGAGCTTGGCCTTTCCCTGGCAGACCTGGCCAGGGAGAGCAAGGGACAAACAGGGACAGAAAGGTCCCCAGCAAGCCCATCCTTCCCTGCCTCCTCACCTTTCAAGCCCAGCCCGGACTGTGGGGTCACGCACACAGCATGTTGGATCCTGACGCACAGAGGATGGCCGGGGAAGGCGAAGGACACTGGCTCCAAGGTCAGACGGCGCTGGGTCCAAATCCTGGTTCTGCTGCTTACTAGTGGTGTGACATGAACAGTGTCCCCTCCCTTCTCTGTGTCTCACTCAGCATCTCAACTACTTTAAGAAGCCTGTGTGTATGTATTTTATATATGTGTATGTGTATATATTATATAGTATATGGACTATATATAAATATTTCTCTCTCTCTCATACACACACGCACACACAGCTGGTACTTAGTTGGGGCTTAATTAAAGGTAGTCATGATTACTTATTCTCATTATTATCAGGAAAATGAAAGAGTTAAGCCAGACCAATATCTCAACTCTCCTTGAGCTAAAATCTCCCCACCACCTACCCAGGTGACAAAGCAGTGCGGGTCTCTGGCTGCAGGCCCAGGCCCCCTGCTGCCAGCTGGACTGAACCCAAGGCCATCCTCCCCACCTCCCCACCACCCCCTCCAGCGTCAGGGCTTTGCTGCCTAGGCTCCCAGGTGCCATGCCTTTTTATGGAGGTCTCCTGGACCGCCCCACCCAACTGGATCCTGGCAGCCCCACAGTAGCATGTCTTGCCGGGGAAGAAGGGGTTTCTCTAGCACACCTCCACTTGGGGAGGTAGCCAGCTCTGGTGCATAAAACCTGGCCTGCAGCTCAGATTAGGGTGACCACATAATTTATTACCCAAACCAGGACACTTCTAGCAGTGAAAGAAGACACTGCTAACAATTACTCTGGGACAACACGCATAACCAAGACTATCTTGGCACCTAAGACGTATGGCCATGGTTCTCAGACCACTCTAAGTCTAAGACCATGCTCCTCCACCACAAAAATGTAAGAGAACATTCCATAACTACTACCACCCAGGTGAATTAGGTCCACCTCTTCAAAATAACCTTCCCTGGTGACTCGTGACGTCTCCAGGCCAGAGTGGTCTGGCAGGCCCCGTATCAGTCATGCCCAGCTTCTAGCCATGCATCAACTCTGCAGTGTTTTTCCTTCACTGTTCCCCGTGGGTGAGTGACTGTGGAGAAGCGACTTATGGAGCACAGTGTCACACTTAAAGAGTGTGACTCTTTAAGTCACTTCTTGGGGCTTAAAGAGAGGGGACCCTACGGGGCCCAAGAGCCTGGGTGTATTACACCCCTCAGTCCAGGGCACTGGGTGCCCAGATCACCTCCACACCAACGTGCTCATCCACAGTCCAGTGCAACCTCAGCAATGCTCCGGGAAGCCTTGGCAGCCCCACCTAGGGAGCCATCACATGCTCCTGGTCCTTGCTCAGGGTCTCACCAGGATCCTCTAGGGAAGTGCTGTCATTAACACTGATAGATGAGGAATCTCAGGCACAGAGAAGTTAAGTAATCTGCCCAAGTTCACTCTGCGTAAGAGTGGCCCAGCAGGCTTTGAACCCCAGCACCCTGCAGACGACCCTGAGAAGCAAATACTTAATGTATGGGGTAGAAATGGGCTTAGGCCTTGATTTAAAACCTGCCTTCACCAGTTCCTAATTGTGACCCTGGGAAAGTTCTCTTTTTGAATAACTTAATTCCTAATATAGGAGCTAGGCATGTTCTAAGGTCAAAAAAGACCATGTACGTGCAGGTATCTTATAAGGTATGGGGCCCCAAGTATAGCTTCTTAACAAATCTATTGCAACAGTCCCACCTGACAATGAATCCTCCACTGTGTCTTGGCAAGTGGCCACTAGCTTGGAACATGCTCTCCCTGCCACCCTCCTCCCGCCACCGAGTTCTCACCCTCAGGGCCCTGCCCTCAGCAGCTCAGGGCCTGGCCTTGAGACCCAGGCCCCTAGAAGATCAGCTCAGCTCTGAGAGAGAAGCTCACCAGCACAGGAGTTCAAACTTAGGTCCTAACAGATTGCAGCACTCTGGAGAGGTTTTATTTTTGCTACTTCCAAGGGGCTGTATATCCCCAAGTCCCCATCCTGGAGATGTGCCTGCAGCCTGGTCTATCAGGCAGTCAGCCAGTTAGCCAATCAAGTGGCCAGTGGGTCAGGCCTGGGGCTCTACCACCCAGCTGGAAAGCCCAGGGAACATCCACCCCGAGGCCCTCTGCAGGCAGGACACACACAACTGAGACAATTGCTCTTCCTGAACCTTTCTCTCCCACCAAAAGAGCGTGCTGTCCATCCCCGCCCCTGCCACGGAGCCCACATGGTTTGGGTTATTGGAGCCCTCTCTGAAGGGGGTGGTCTATTGTTTTCATCTGTCAATAAGAAGGTACCACAGCTGGGAGCAGGGCAAGGTCTGGGCACAGGGACAGCAAGCAGGGGCTGGGCTGAGTGGTCTGCCAGCAGCCTGAGCAGTACTGCTTCACTCCCTCAAAGCCAGGCCCTGGACTTCTGACACCTGCCCAAGCCACGCCTCTGTGCCAGAAGTGTCCCTTCCTCCCCACAGGGTTAAACAGAGGTAAGCATGGGGCAAAAGTCATGTTTCTCAGCTTCCTGTAGTGCAGAGCAGACAAAAAGATTGTGATACTTCAGAGGGGATACTAGCTGAAAACAGCAACAGGTTCCAGGAGGGTTTTAAGAGTTGCATGGAATGTGACAGAGTAGGGAGTTTGACTAATTTTGAACAGGGTAGCTTGCCCCATCTTCCAGCGTCCATTCTCATTCAAGGATCCAGGGTTCTTCAAGAAAAATGTGTACCAACTTATTCACACTAAAATATGAATGGCTGAATGTTTCTTGTGCATTGTACTTCGTAAAAAACATATGAATAGAAATCTTCAATGCAACTCTCCAGTCACTACCTTGCCCAATAGACAAATGCGTGTGCACATTTGTGCACATAGAGGCACACACACACACACATACACACAGACACACACACACACATACACACATGGCTCCCCAGCCAAACCAAACTGCTTAGGATTTTCTGAGCACCCTGGACCCTGTCTTCAGGCCAGGAATTTATACTATCTACAATTCATTAAAGCATTCCCTCACTTTGTTTCCCTGGTTATCTTAAATGCATCCTTCAAACTCAGCCCACTTATCACCTCCTCCAAGAAGCTCTTCCTGCCTGAACCTGCCCTTGGGCTGCATTAGGAGTTGCTCCACCATGTGCCCTCCATGTGCCCCTCAGGCAGGGCCCTCACCATGCTGGGCTGTCACTGTTGCCTGATCTGACTCTCTCATTAGACTGTGAGCTTCTCGCAGGCAGGGCCTAGGTCTCGTTTTCCATTTTATTCCCAATGCCCAACACAAGGCTTGGCACAGAGTACGATCTTGGGGAGTGTTGGTTGAATGAACAAATGACATTTACTAGCTGGGTGGCCTTGGGCAAGATATCTGCCCACTCTGGGCCTCCATTTCCTTATCTGTAAAATGGGAAAAATAATCTTTCTTACCTCATAGGGGTAGGCTAAAGATTAAATTGACCTAAAGAACTCCTAGCAGTGTCCAGCTATCATAAATGCTATAAGTAAAGGCCAGCGATTGTGATCATGTGCCCACACATACAGAAATCAGAACACGACTGTCCTGTGATTTCTCCATAAGTGATGGGTAAGAAAGTTTCTCTCCCTGACTCTCTTATAATCTGAAGTGCCCTGATGTTGGATCAGAATTCACAGTGCCACCGAACAGAGAAACCGGAGACTCTGAGGTTGCAATCAGCAAGAGGAGTTTATTGTATAGCTCGAGCTAGGGTACCAGCCCCAGAGCACCAACGCAGTGGTCTCTTTGTTGGGCAGGGACCCCTGACCGTGTGGGAGGGAGGTTTTTATGTGAGCTGTTCCCTCGGCAACAAGTTGTCCTCGCGTACACTGATTGGTCAATTACATCGTACTTTACCTTGCCCCTGATTGATTCTACATGTGATCATGCCTGTTCTAATAGGTCTCCTTCCTGGAGTTTTCTGCAGCATTTTATTTCATCCCATGATACCCCGCGGTTTCTGCAAGCAAGCCGTTATCACAGAAGCACAAGTGGGCGGTTAGCATACGCAAGCAATCTTATCATACCAAAGCAGAAGTCTAAGCCAGCAATTAAAAGAAACAGACTTGATATCTTACACTAAGAGTAGGGGTTACAGTTAGGACTCATAATCATTCATTCATTCAGCAAACATTTAATGAGCACATCCATGTGCCTGGCCCTGGGGAACCAGAGGTGGAACAAGACCCAGCCCTGGCTTGAGGAGCACACAGCCAGATCAGGACACAGAGCGGGTAACTGGTGGTGAAAACGATCCGTGCTAAGTGTCACAATGAAGTGGAAGGATACAGCGGGCTAATCCAGCCTGGGTGGCCAGGGAAGGCCTCTTAGAGGAGAGGGCTCACCTGGGGAAGATGGGAGACAGGCCCAGCCAGCACTGTCCCAAATTAATTAAGTATAACCACCAATAACTACCACTTATTGAGCATTTTCTCTGTGCCAGGACAGTGTCATGCATTTTAGCCATATGATCTCACTGAAATCTCATTCTCCGCTCTGCTTTGTGTTGTGTTCACAGCTGTGTCCTTAATGCCTAGAATGGTGCCTAGAACTTAGGTGGTGCCCCAGAAATATTTTAATAATGAATAAAGATCAAACACTGCTATGAGTTTGGTTATAAAATGATCCCCATTTTACAGATGAGGAAACTGATTTGTAGAGAAATCATGTGACCTGTTGAAGGGTGCCCACAGCTAGGTGTGACGCGGAGCTGGGACTGGAGCTCCATGTGGTGTTGGGCTGTGACTCGCCACAACCCCCACCCGTTCACTGGTCAGGCCAAGTTCACACTCAGGTTCACTGAGGGTGAGACTGGTCTGCAGGGACCTCAGCAGCCAAAACAGCAGCTCCCTCACATGTGACCTGGGAAAACCCAGAAAAATCAAATCCAGCTCCCTGCACGGGAGGCTCTGTGAGGAGGGCCAGCCAGCAGGGTGCCCGCTGCCCACCCCACCTCGCTCCCTGGCTGCTGACCCAGCAGCCTGTGTTTACATTTCTCTCTCAATCTGGAGGCTGTGGACTGAAATTATCTCCTCTCTGCCGTGTCAGCCTGTCCTGGGTTTCCCTCCCAGCCCCAGTACCTCCCAGCAAGCCCAAGGCAGTCACAGCTGGAGTGTGATAAAGATGGCGCTGTCCCACGGTTTCCGATGGGGTAGGAGAGGAAGGCCCGCCCTCTCCACCCTTGCCTGTAGCAGAGCCTTTTCAGCAAGCGGTTCTCTCTGCCTGGGGCCTGAGAAAGTGGAGGGACCCCCGCACCCCACTCCAGTCCCAATAGCTTCTGAGAGCCACAGAGGTGCCCACAGGACCCTGGGGAGTGAAGCCTACAGCTGACCCCACCTCCCAAGCCTCCACATTGCAGCCCAGGTCACCTGGGGGCGGGGGACTTCCAGGGGACTGGAGAGATGCAGGGCCTTCCTCATCCTCATGACCATCCCCACTATCTCTACACTGGAAATTCTCTTCCTGCTCTGGCCCTCAGTTATTTCATCTGTAGAGTGAGGGACTAGGGTAGATGATCTTTGGTGACATGCAGGATTCGCCTTGTGCCAGGCTTTTGTAAGCTCCGCAAGGGCAGAGGCCAGCCCTATTCTTGTCTGTGTCCCCAGCAGCCAGCACAATGCCTGGCACTCCGAGGCATTGTTCTTGTTGACCAAATGAATGAAGAAGGTCTGTCGATCCCCTCTCCAGTCAGTGGTGACCTCCCTTCCCAAGACCCCAGGGCCCACATGAACCCTGCCACACCTGGAACCCATCTCAGTTGTCCCTTGGCCAGCCCCCAACTCCAGACTGTATCTAGATCCCTAGATTAATCTTTCCCTATCCTTGCTGTCAGTGTGGGTCTCAGTGAAAACTGCTCAGTGCACTGTAGGAACTCGATAAATACTGGCTATTATCATGATCATTGTACTGTCAGGTAAGCTCAGTCACACTAAGGTCTCAATAGTGAATAGAAAACAGTCTCTTTCCTAGAAGGGTTCTAAGAAGGAACAACCCCAGAAAGCACATCTGCGACTATGATACCTCAAGTGTTACAGCAGGCTCTTGCGGGGGTCTGAGCGTGGGAAGGAGGCAAGGCCGGCTTTCCAGCCAGGAAGCAGGGTCCTGACGCCAAAGTCCATGTCTCAGAGAGACCAGGAGGTGGAGAGACAGGGCAGGAGCTTGCCAGGTAGGCAGCAGGTACAGACACACCCCTGTGCTATGGGGTCACATACATACTCCCCAGCACCTCCCGGGAAATGCACTACGCGCTATGCCCTATGGGCCAACACTGGACACAGAGGTAGAATGGGGGCCTAGAACCACGGGCCAGGTTTGAGGAATTTGCAAAGGGTTGAAAGAAGCCGAGTAAAACGTCAGCAATATGAAACAATCAAAGACATGATGGTTTGAGCACTAGACTATGGCTCAGTGGGCATGGACCTCCTACTCACACTTCGAAATCCAGATAAGGACTTCTGTTCCTGGCAGTGTCATGAATAAGATATTTGGTTGGGGGTGGGGGAAAGCGAACCATTCAAACAAACCAACCTCCTGGTTTAAAAAAAGTACTGGATAAAATACATCAAACATCTTTTTAAATGCACAGCTGAACTTGGAGTGAAATAAGGACTCGCCAAATGTCAGAAGTAAAGAGGAGACAGGACTCCAGCCTGGAGAGCCAGGAGGAGTGTTCAGCAGAAAGAGAATGAGCTAGAAGAGAACCCCAGCTAACACTTCAAGGATGCTTCATTCATAAGAAAAGGGGCAGAGGCAGAGAAGAGCCCACAGACCCCTGCCAGGCAAGCCTGGTGCACCCTCCTCCCAAGCCCCCACCCAGGGGATCTGGGAGTTCAGGACCAGACCCAGTCTTCGGTGAGGGTGGGAAGAGGAGGTTGGAAAAGGCCCAGGCAGTGAGCTCCCCCACCCGCTTGCCTCCTTCTCACACTATCAGCTCTTGTCTTCCTGTTTGACCAAACTTGTCAAGCATGTTTTTGAAAGCTCCTATCTTTAAGAAGAGTTACGGAGGATGGGAGGTCTGGATCTCCCAGGGGCCGTAGTGACCACCCAGCCCACAGTTCCACCTCTGCCCTGCACTCCAGGGAGGGGAAAGTCTGCAAAGTTCAGGCCCTAGGGCTCACTTCCTACCAGGCTTCTCTCCCACGGTAGGCCTGCAGGGTTAGCTAAATCTCAGGTGCACACATGCGTGCATCCATACCTGTGTGTGTGTGTGTGTGTGTGTGTGTGTGTTTCTGTTCCTCCAATCTAACTGCCACCTGGCCACACATAAAAGTGTCTTCTACTATGTGCTAAGCAGTACATTTTTGGATACTGGAGATGAATCAGCTCCTTTCTATGCCTTAGTCCTTGAGTACTTCTCCCCCTTCTGCACTTGCCATTCTGTTCTTCAAGCAGAATATCTTTCTACACTCAACAGGCTGTTTCTTACTTCTGAGTCTTTACTCAATGCTGTTCCTTCTGCCTGGGACTCCTTTCCTCTCTCACCTGGTTGACAGTCATTTGTCTTTTAGATTTGGCTCAGGGATCACTGCATGCAGGAAATCTTCCCTGACACTCCTTTATTCCAAGTTGAGCTAGGCGTCTCTCTTTGGGCTTTTCATCACGCCTTGGGCTTATGTCTATTATGAAACTTATATCAATATTAAAACCAGCATTTATGGAGCTCCCCCTATGTTCCAGGAATGGTACTAAGCAGTTAATATGTATTCACATTTTTAATCTTTGTGCTATCACTATGAAACGGGACAGCTTCTAACTGCCTCCCTGAGAGTGCTTCTCCCTCTTTTCTTACTAACTTAACTTTAATTCTGTTGAGAAGAGCAATGTGCCCAGCTTAATAATTACATTTTATTTATAACTTTGAAATTAAATTCTTATCAATGGGATATAAATAAAGTAAGAATTATGGAAAAGCCCTTTAAAGGGGCTGACGCAGCTGAAAAGCACATCTTACCTTCTTCCTCATTCTTCCTCCAGCCTGGAATGTTGGCATGATGGCTGAAGCTGCGGTAGCCATATTGCCACCATGAGACAGTCTTGAAAAAGGAGGCCACATTCTAAAAATGGTGAAATAGAAAAGTGGAAGGAAAAGTTTCACTCATGATATAGCCCATAAATTATTGGACCAAACCTCCCAGCAATTATAACTATTAACTTTAGACAAAGCAGAAAATACAACTGTCTGAAGGAAATAGAAAGTGAACAAAAGCAGGCAGGTTTTGGAGAGGAGTTGACATCTGGAAGAAGAGATGGGGCATAGGGTATTTCCCATTTTTATGGCTTTTAGCTTGAAGATAGTTCAAAGTCATCACGAGCACACACCAAGCAGTGAGTACCATGTGAGGTGACTAAGACTCTTATAGAAAACCGATAGTTTTTCTGGCTTAGAGAACCGGAGAACAAAGCTCAGAGAAACCTCAGCTGCTAGAAAGTAAAGAAGTAATCCTACAAAGTAGAGAGCCAAAAACAAGGAGCCCTGAATTCTATTATAAACTCCTTCAAACCTCTGGCTGATTGTTGAACTTCGCATTCACAGAGCAGGCTCAAAGTTGCCCTGCTAATGACAAAAATACTCAGCTGAGATTTGCATTGCTGCCCCAGACACAGAGTTTGCCATTTGAGTCCAACCAAGCAAATTACCAGCTCAAACAAAAAAAAAAATCAACACTCTCCATAAGAATATGACAGAGTCCAGAGGCCGGGCACAGTGGCTTACACCTGTAATCCCAGCACTTTGGGAGGGCAAGGTGAAAGGTGGCTTGAGACCAGGAGTTCAAAGCTAGCCTGAGCAACAGTGAGACCCCATCTCTAAAAAAATAAAAAAAAAAAAAAATAGCCAGCCATGGTGATGTGAACTTATAGTCCTAGCTACTTGGGAGGCAGAGGTAGGAGGATCATTTAAGCCCAGGATTTCAAAGCTATGGTGAGCTATGATGACACCACTGCAGTCTGCCTGGGCGGCAGAGCAAGACCTTGTCTGAAAAAGAAAAAAGAATATAACAGAATCCAGTGCCTCCACAATGCTATACTTACGATGTCCAGGATACAAAAAAAAAAAAAATTACTCAATGTGTGAAGAACAGGAAAATGCAACCAATTCCTAAGAGAAAAGACAATTAATGAAGACCCAGATGTTGGAATTAGCAGGTTAGCATTTTAAAGCTGTTAATATAACTATGTAAAGAAAATATGTTTGTAATGAATGAAGATCAGAAGGGATGTCTGTGCTACTGTCTGGGAGCCAGTGTACCTGCAAAAGTTGGGGTACCTTGCAGGGTTGGGGTTGAGGGCAGAGAGAGAGAAAAAGAGAGAAGAAAGGGGGGGAAAGAGGGAAGGGAAAGGAAAGAGGAAGGGCAAGGAGAAGAGAAAGTGGAGAAGGAGGCAGAGCAGAAAGGTACACAGGTTCCAACGCTCCGAGAGTAGCGTCCTGGGAAGGTGCCCCCAGCCCCGGGCCTCTCAGTCCCTGGGATCTGAGACTCACCCCTCCTCAGGGTGCCTTGGTCCTCATCCTATCACCCCCCCCAACAGGAGCACCGCTCGTCCTGTGACCCTCCAACTCCAGCTTCCTCAAATACTGCTGCGTCCAGGCTGAGACACTCTCTAATACTCATCAAAGGCTCAGGGCAAGGAACAGGGAAACAAACAGAGGCTCTGCTGTGGATTAGGGTGGTTATGAGACAGGACTCAATCTGCACAGCTGCACGCCCCTTCCCCTCCCAGCTTCCAGCTCACACTATGTGGTGGGCACCATCAAGTTGCAACCTATGGGCATTCTCGTACCCCACGGCTCTCGGCAGGGCGCTGTCCGGACAGCTGGCCCACCTGCCAGCATTGCCCAGCCTCACCTTCATCTTGAAATGCAACGGGGCCGTGTTAGTGATGAGAGTGTGCTGGGGGTTCTGGGGAGGCTCTGGGCATATGCGGAGAAGCAGAGAAATTCAAGGTACTGTTTGTTCAGTGCGACACCAAAGTAATAGCACTTTGCTCACTGGCAGTAACAAAAGGGACACTGGTAAACATCGGTACCTAAGTTACTTTTGGACCCTCCCCAGGCATCTTCACAGCTGATTTCTGCCCCTCACAGTGATTCAATGGGATTGCTAGGATAGTATTCTCTCCCACTTTGCATAGGTCAAAATGGAGGCCTTTAGAGATTTGGGGATTGGTTTCAGTTTGCACAGTGACATTCAATAAGTAGCAGATGTAGGTCTACAACCCAGGAGTCCTGTTTCCCATCCAGAGCTCTATCCCACTAACTAGAGAAGCAGGTGCCCTCCCCTGACCCCTTCCCATTATCTCACACCCCTACTACTCTTTGTGATATAGGCATGCCCATCTCCGTCAACTGCGAGCTCTTGGAGGGTAGTGACTGTGTCCCTTTCCTTCTCTGTCTCCAGCAGACTTGGGAAGCATGACATAAAAGCTTAAATCAGCCTTGGAAAGAGAAGGGTGAACTGCAGTGCAAGGCAGACATTCTCTGGCAGTTACCCCTTCTCTCCCAACAAGCATGTGACTGCAGCAGCTGCCCGGGGAAGCAGCCACCCCAGCACTGGAGACCACCAGCATAAACACAATCCATGACATCTTTAGGCAAAGGAAATTGAAACCAACAAGCTTGGTTGGCAATCTTTTTTTTATTTAACATCCCCCTAAAAACAGACAGGCAAAGCAATCGGCTCAGAACCCGGGGAGATGGAATGCATTTAGGGACTTTGAGGTTGTCCAACCAGAACCTGCATATCCAGAGACCCCCGCCTCATTCCCGAGCCCTGACAAGCTGATTGAGTCAGGACAGGAAGAGTAACTGGCAGCGTGATTGCAGACTATCCAGTGTCAGCTCATTGTTCTGGGAGGAAGCTGTCAGGACGAGACCTCCCGGGAGCGCCTGGGGCCTCTGGCTCTATTTTTCCCTTTGTAGGTGGGAGGACGGGGGTGGTGGCAGGGATCCATCACCCTTTCCCCCACCAACTGGACACTCCCAATCAGATGTCATCAGTCCAGGGTCTCCACAGTCCCAACTCCTGGAGGCCTCAGACCAGGGGAGCAGGGGCCACCTAATGTTATTTTCCCCTGGAGCTCCCTTAAAAACATTTTCTTATTTTTAAATAAAACTTATTTGATTGTGCTTTGGACACTTAACATGAGATCTACTCCCTCAACAAATAAATTTTTAAGTATATAATACAGTATTGTTAACTACAGGTGCAACAGATCTCTAGAATGTATTCAGTCTTGCTTAACTGAAACTTTAAGCCCACTGATTAACAACTGCCCATTCAGCTCATGTACCACCCCCTGGAAACCACCATCCTCCTTTCTGTCTCTATGATTTAGACTACGCTAAGAATCTCTTGTAAGTGGAGTCATACATATTTGGGTTTTTTTAACTACTTTATTGCACTTAGAATAATGTCCTCAAGGTTCATCCATGTTGGAGCATATGTCAGAATTTCCTTCCTTTCTAAGGCTGAACAAAATTCCATTGTATGTATTTACCATATTTTCTTCTTTCATCTGTCTGTGAATATTCCACATCTTAGCTACTGTAAACAGTGCTGCAATGAACATGGGAGCGCTAACATTTGTTCAACAATCTGACTTCAATTCTTTTTGATAAAAATCCAGAAGTGGGATTGCTGGATCATATGTCCTTCTAGTTTCAGTTTTTTGAGGGACCTACATACTGTTTTCCATAACTGCTGCACCATTTTAAATTCCCATTACAGTGCACAAGGGTTTCAATTTCTTCACATCCTCACCAACACTTCTTTTTTTTTTTTTTGAGACAGAGTCTCACTCTGTTGCTCGGGCTAGAGTGAGTACCGTGGTGTCAGCCTAGCTCACAGCAACCTCAAACTCCTGGGCTCAAGCCATCCTCCTGCCTCAGCCTCCCAAGTAGCTGGGACTACAGGCATGTGCCACCATGCCCGGCTAATTTTTTCTATATTTTTAGTTGTCCAATTAATTTCTTTCTATTTTTAGTAGAGACAGGGTCTCACTCTTGCTCAGGCTGGTTTCGAACTCCTGACCTTGAGCAATCCGCCCACCTCGGCCTCCCAGAGTGCTAGGATTACAGGAGTGAGACGCTGCGCCTGGCCCTTACCAACACTTCTTGCCTTTTGTTTTTTTGATAAAGCCAACCTGACGAGTGTGAAGTGATATCTCCTTGTGGTTTTGATTTACATTTCCCTAATGATTAGTGATGTTGAGCATCTTTTCATATCCCTGTTGGCCATTTGTATGTCTTCGTTGGAGAAATGTCTACTCGAGTCTTTAGTTCGTTTTTAAATGAACTAAACAGGTTATCAGTTTTTAAACAGGTTATCAGTTTTCGGTTTTTGTTTTTTGCTACTGATTTACAGGAGTTCCTTATATATTTTGGAAATTAACCCTGTACCACATATATGATTTGCAAATACTTTCCTCCATTCTGTAGGTCACCTTTTCACTCTGTGAATTGTTTCCTTTGTTGTACAGAAGATTTTAGTTTGATATAATCTCACTTGTCTATTTTTGTTTTTGTTGCCTGTGCTTTGGTGTCATATACATGAAATAATTGCCAAGACCAATGTCATGAAATGTTCCCTACGTTTTCGTCTAGGTATTTTACAGGTCCAGTTCTTACGTTATAAATTTTTAATCCATTTGTGTACGATATAAGGGTCCAATTTCATTCTTTTGCGTGTGGATATCCAGTTTTCCCAGCACCTTTTGTTGAAAAGACTAGTCTTTCCCTGTTGTGTATTCCTGGCACCATTGTCAAAGATCAGCTGACTGTATATGTGTGGATTTATTTCTGGGCTCTCCATCTGTTCTATTGCTCTATATGTCTGTCTTTACGCCAATATTATACTATTTTGATTACTGTATCTTTGTCATATATTTGTAAAATATCTCAACATAGTAAAGGCTATATATGAAAAGCCCACAGCTAACATCCACTCAACGGTGAAAAACTGAAAGCTTTTCCTCTAAGATCTTCTGACAAGGATGCACACTCTCACCACTTCTATTTGACATTGTACTGAAGTCTTAGTCAAAGCAACTAGACAAGAAGAAGAAATAAAGGTATCTAGACAAGAAAGAAAAAAGGAATTTGTCCCTGTTTGCAGATTACATCATCTTATATATAGAAAACCCTAACGACTCCATCAAAAAACTGTTAGAATAAATGAATTCAGTAAAGTTGCAGGATACAAAACCAACATACAAAAATCAATTGTGTTTCTATACACTAGCAACGAACTATCTGAAAAGAAAATGAGGGAAACAATTCCATTTATAATAGCACCAAAAAGAATAAAATACTTAGGAATAAACTTACCTAAGAAGGTGAAAAACTTATATACTGAAAACTACAAAACACTTCACTACAGTGAAAACTGCTACATTGATGAAAGAAATTAAAGACGACACAAATAAATGGAAAGATATGCCATGTTCATAGGTTGGAAGAATTAATATTGTTATCAGTATTATCCAAGTGAGATAGATCCAATGCAATTCCTATTAAAATCCCAATGATTTTTTTTGCAGAAATAGAAAAACTCATCTTAAAATTCATATAGAACATTGAGGGACCCCAGATAGCACATACACTCTTGAAAAAGAAGAACAAAGCTGGGGGACTCACACTTCCTGATTTCAAAACTTATTACAAAGCTACAGTAATCAAAATAGAGTGACACTGGCATAAAGGATTTTTTATGTTAGGTGTAGGTTTTTTCCCTATAGATACCCTTTATCAGATTGAGGAAGTTCTTTTCTATTCTTAGGTGCTGAGGGTTTTCATCATGAATGGATATTGAATTTTATCAAATGTTTTTTCTACATCTACTGAGCTATTGAGCACAAGTAGCACCACAGTTCACATCATGATAAACTTTTTGGAAGGACTTAAAATGAAAGACGCTGGAGATTATTATTATCACCCTCTTGAAATATGTATATGGTATATATGGAAATGGAAAATGATGAAGTTAATGATGGAGTTGGTCAAGAGTCAGTGAAAATCTATTACTGAGAGAGAGATCTTTGTCTGCCAGAGATTACAAAGGAGCGTCCTTTTTCCAGTCCAAATTTTTCAAATACTATTATCTTGGTGTCAGTATTTATTTATCCATTTTGGCTAATGTTGGTGCTCCCCAGGGATTAGGATACAGAGCTGTTTCTTGGGTATCCCTGCCCTTGCAGGGAAAATCTGCCGGGTTCTCTAGGATCCCAGATCTTCCCCATCACCCATAGATAGGTGGTTGAACTGTGTCTGGAAAAGAATCAGGAAAGAACTTCCCCTCCCTCTCCCTTTTTTTCCCAGCAAGTTCCTGGGACCTTTGGATGCCATCTCAGTGTTCAAATTGGAGTCTGCAAGCCTCATTCACCTATTCCCTCCCTTTTGCACAACACAGAATGGAAGACAGGAGATGGACATCACTCACGTTGGGGGAAGCATCACTGAATGATCTGGAGAACCAGAAAAGCCCACCACATATAGTGCCCCTCCCAGCCCAGTCCCAGGAACCTAAACACTTTTTTCCTTGGGATCACTCCATTTTTTAGGGAACTTCAAATGACCTCATTAGCAGGCTTGAGAATTATCTGCAAAAACTCATAAATGTCCTAATACCTTCAGATGTTGCAATCTGGGCACAAATTGTCACGGGACAGACCAAACAAGGTCAGAAGAATGAAGGACAAGGCCTTCTGCCCACACTAGAGCTGAGCTCTTTTCTAGGCCTTGCTAGCTAAAAGCCACCACCAGCTCCTTAATGAGGAAGGTCTGGGTGTTGACATAAACTCCCTTTGAGCCACTGGGAGTTAACCTCATAGCATAGTGTGGTGTGTTCAGTAACTCCCAACTACACCAATTGTGGTCTTTGTAAAATCTTGAATTAAAGAGCCTCTGCCTCCAAGCAAAATGCCTGGACTAGGTTGAGTGTTACAGGAAAGATTCTGGTGTCCAAACTGAACCAAACCAGTCAAAGAGCTATAGCTTCTCTTGGAGCTAACGGCTGTTGGGTGTGCTCTACATTTCCACACTCAGACTCTTGGGGTGGGAATTCTGCTTGCTTATTATCACCATTCCTTCTCCCAATCTAAACTCCATACCCACACTGGGCCAAGGGTCCCAACTTGTTGCTGCCCATCCTCAACAACTGACTTCTACGTCTCCACCTTAACGCTGGAAAGTGCTCCATCCTTCAGGCGGCCCTGTCTCCTCCTCAAGTCTTCTCTGATAATCTCAGTGGGAGTGACAACCCACTCTCTGAATCCAGAGAAGTAGCTATACTCTTCATATACCACTCACTGTCTTATAACTGCCCTCTCTTTGTTTCGTCCTTTATTTTCCTAACTGGTTCCTTGAGATCTTTATTTTCCCAATTGGCTCCTTGACATAAGGGAGCCACTCTTGGTTTTATCACTCTTTGTAGCAACTTCTGCTTCCTGAACATTTCTGGGAAGATTGTGGGAAGACTGAGGGACTAAATGCTGCCTCCTGTATTATTCCCGGCCCTCTCATCATGCCTGGGATGTCCTGAGGGCCAGCACCTTGGATATCCACCATCACTAGGTAGCAAGGTCCTCTGACTGTCAGCCCCATCAGTCAAGCAGTGGAAGGCTGTTAGCCCAACTCTGAGTGATGAACAACTTTCCCTAGGAAAACAAGCCTTCTTGGATCAAATTCCAAGAGTGGCTACTTAGACAGGGCTTTGTCTAGGTGTGGCAACTCTGAAGAGCTGGGCCAAAGGCTTCAGGAAACCCCGCAGGGACATGTGGTATGAACATTGCATTTGGCACAGGGCATGTCAGAGGGATCCAGCCAACAAGACAGCGCCTGCCTGTTCACCAGCCGCTCTCTCCTAAGTCCAGACATTTGCAAAGCCAGGAGCTTTGGCACAAGGCTGCTCCCATCCTCGCCGGCATGGGTTTATGGATATTAAAAACGTGCTGATGTAAATCACCATGCAAACACGCTTCACTAGAAGTGCTGCATACAGAAACACTGCTCCTTTTATCATCTCCTCCACCTCTGGTGGAAATGTTTGCCCACAGATGATGCGGAGATTAGTGGGGCGTCAGGCTGCTACGTGTTTTTAGGCTGCCTGTCAGCTCCCATCGGCTACGGCTAGGGCTGCAGAGGAGAATGGGACACACCTCAGTGCCCCTGCCCGAAGCCCACAGGCAAAATCTGAGGCAGAAGAGTGGCTCAGGAGTGGGAGAAGAAAGAGCCCATTCCCTGGTCGGGCATTTTCTCAAGTATCCAGGCTCTGGCCCCTAGTAACAAGGCAGCCAGCATCTCTAGGGTGTGCTCTGCCAGGTTAGCAGAGAGCATCAAGTCCAAGCCCTTCATGCCCTGGGGCAGCCAGCCTCACCCACTCTCTCTTCTCCACTCCTTGCCCTTTGCTCCCTTTCCTATGGGGTTGCCAGATAAAATACAGTCCCATGGGAAGAATGGAAGGTGGACTAAACGGCCCCTGCCCTCTGGGAGGGCTCACTCAGTGTAATCAAGAAGTGTCAGATCTGGACACACATAAGCACATCCTGAGAACATCTGCGTGGAAGGTCTGCGATGCTCTGAAGACTCAGAGGACCTCTCTACTGAGAGGACCCTCTCTGCTGGGAGATCAGGGAAGGCAACGTGAAAGAGGAAGGACTCAAGCTGAACCTTGAACCATGGGAGGCTTTAAACAAACTGAGACCAAGAGATGGCATCCAGGTGGCAGGAAAGGCCTGAGACAATGTGAGGAAGAACACACAACAGCAAGGACCAGGTGCTTTCCCACTCACTGTTCATCCATTGTCTACTTTGCCTTGTCCTCAAGTTGCCTGAAAAATGGCTGCCGTCATCTAGGCACCACATCCAAACTTAACCCTGACCAAAAGCAGAAGAGAACTTCTCTTCTGTGTGTCCGGGAGCTGGAGGGCTGGGCCTCAGAAGGCCTGGAGCTCTTGCCGGCACTGGGAAGGCATACCAGTTTGAAGGAGGAGGCACTTGCAAAGGAAGGAGCCCTGGACCCAGGGACTGCCATGGAGGACAGAGAAATCCAACCTTCTTCCCAGCTAGAGGTAACCACACCCACCTTGGTCTGCAGAGAGGAAGTGATAGGAGCCTGAAATTCTACTATGTGAAATTTTTGCCTTTGGGTTAAATCCAATATGAATTAGCTATATTTTTTCTTTACGATAATTTTGAATGGCTTAGGGAAAGGATAAAGGGATAGTGCATTCGAAAAGGATGACAAGTGCTGGATGCAGTGGTGCATGCCTATAGTCTCACCTACCTGGGAGACTGAGGCAGGAGGATCACTTGAACCCTGGAGTTCAAATCCAGCATGGACAACATAATGAGACCATGTCTTTAAAACCGCATCGAAACAAAACAAAAAACAAAAAGGATGACAAGATTCCCAAATAATCAAGGGTAAAATCTGGATTAAGTTTTAATAGAAAAATATTTTTAATTATCTCCTAATTAACTTTCAACCAAATATCTCCAGGTACAGATTATACTGTAGGCAGGTAAGTCATGTTTCTAGTACCTCTGCATGCTCATGTGTGTGCCTCAGGTTGAAGATCCAGATCTCAGAATCAATTTAGGGTTTATTTTTTCCCCAAGATGGCAGAATAGGGGCTTTATGTAAACAGCATGCCTTACCCACTTGGAAATAGCAAAATAGTGTGTAGAGATTCACAGTGTGAACTTATATCCAAGAAGGAACAGGGTGGGTTAAAGTGAAAGAAAACTAAAAGTGAAGAAAACTTTCATTAAAGTGAAAGAAAACTCTGGATCCTGGGAAAAAGAAGGAGGCAGCAGCCCATGTGGACAGGGCCTGGTGGAAAACTGTAAGTGAATTCCTAGAGCATGAAAGGGGAGTGAGTGTCTCCATGATACACATCCCCACTAGGGAGCCAGGCAATCCAGGCCACAAGGGAGCTCCTCGACTCTTCCAAGCCCTGGATCTGACTTGGGGAACAGTTGGGAGACTATGAGAAGGAAATGGCACTGGGAAGTGTCATGTATGCACTCCCCGACCTGGGCACTGATAGAAGGAGGTGATTCTTTGTCCTAGCTCACAGAGGGCTGCACAGGCACCTGCCAGCTAGCAGGGCCAGAGTCACTGGTTTGGAGTTTCAGGCTGAGGATTGGCAATTTGGACTAAAGCCGGGAAGAGGCTTCCACTGCCTCTGAGAACTGAGAAACCAGTGTGGCATGGGTCCCAACCATAGGTGCTAGAGTTTGACACCCCCCTTTCATGGAACTGGAGCAGAAGGAGATCTGCCTGAGAGGCATGGTTTTGGCCCCAGGCAGCAAGTTTTACAGCCTGGGGCAGTTTTGCAGACTGAGAGCAAACTGCGTATGACTTGGCTGACTGTCCCAATTTGCTCTCAAGGTTGGGCTGTGGGAGTGAGCCCCACCAGGTCTGCAGCATGAAAGCAAAGCAGGTCCCACTACTGCTTGTGAGGCTGTAAAACTGAAGTTGCCCCTGTTTCCCCATGCTAGGTCTTTGGCACAGCAGCAGCTGCTCTGCTTCTTGCTGGGGGGCATTTCTCTGGGGGCCTGAAACTGCCCCCCAGACCTCCATAAGGGCTGGCACTTGCACCTGCCATTGGGGGGCCTAAGTGCAGGCTTGCCTAGCCTGGCCCTGTCTGGATTCACCCCTCCCCACCCCCAGAGGTGGATCATGGATCATGGGACCCGGATCACTAAGCATTCCATGGCCCAACCCAGCCCCTGGGATATCTGAGTACTTCCCCTGGTTAACAAAAGGCAAGCGTAAACCCTGCTGCCACCACCACAGCAGGCTCTCACTTGCAAGTGCCACCTACTGGCCTGGAGGTCGACCTGTTGAGCTCATTACAACATCAACTGACAAAACACACACCACTCAGGAAGGACATAAGCCTCTCACTACCTCTGCTACCACCATTGCCCATGCCACTCTGGCTACCTGAGAGGACATTAGCTCAGTGACTCCCCTGGTACACCACCACTCCAACTAGCATTTGAGAAATCCACCACACTAAGGCTATTTATAACCAAGGAAATCATACAAAGTCTTTGCCACTGAATGCACCCAGAAGCAAAGCCAAACAGCCCTACCCAATATACATCATAGCCACATCCTCAAGAGAAAAAAAAGTCCGCCCAAACTAAATTCAAGGATAAGAAAAGAAGTGACTGTTTCTCCAGATGCAAAGAAATCAGTGTAATAATACCAGAAGTATGAAAAATCAGGGAGTTATGACACCCCCAAAGGAACAGACCAATTCTCTAGCAATGGATCCTAACCAAAATGAAATTTTCAACATGCCAGGTAAATAATTCAAATTATTGATTTTAAGGAAGCTCAATGAGATCCAAGAGAAACCTTAAAACCAACACAAAGAAATCAGAAAATCAATTTAGGACATGAACAAGAAATTTATCAAGGAGATAGATAACTTTAAAAACAAACAAACAGAACTGAAAATGAAAAATTCATTGAAGAAATTAAAAATGTAGTTGAAAACTTCACCAATAAACTAAACCAATAAGAAGAGAGAATCTCAGAACTTGAAGACAGGTTTTTTGAATTAATCCAGTCAGACAAAAATAAAGAAAAAGAATAAATGGAATGAACAAAGCCTTCGAGAAGTATGGGACTACATGAAGCAACTTACAAATCATTGGTATTCCCAAAGGATAAGAAAACTAAAAAGTTTTAAAAGGCTACTTAAGGAAATAATTGATGAAAACTTCCCTAGTCTAGCAAGAAATTTAGATATCCAGATACAAGAGAACCAGTAAACACCAGAAAAATGCATTGCTAGATGGACTTCACCACAACATATAGCCATCAGTCTGTCTGAAGTCAATGTGAAGGAAAAAATCCTAAAATCAGTGAGAGAAAAGTGTCTGGTCACCTATAAAGAAAACCCCATCAGACTAACAGTAGCCTTTTCAGCATAAACCTTACAAGCCAGAAGAGATAGGGATCTGATTTTCAAGATAAACAAAGAAACTGTCAATGATGAATTTTATTATTTTTATTTTTATTTTTTTATTATTTTTTTATTTCTGGCATAAAATAAAGTGTTGGTGATTACTATGATTAATCATGTCAAAAGAACAAACAAGTAGCTTCTCTATAAATTTATCATTCCTCACTGCTACTCTATGCAAGATTCAATGTCAAGACTGAAAAGACCAATATCCCTCATGAATATAGATGCAAAAATCCTCAACAAAATTTTAGCAAATAGAATTCATCAGCACATCAAAAAAATAATTCATCATGATCAGGTGGGCTTTATTCCAGGGATGCAAGGCTGGTTTAACATTTGCAAATCTATAAATGCAATTTGTCTCATAAATAAAAGCAAGAACAAAGACCATATGATTCTCTCAATAGATGCAGAAAAAGCATTTGACAAAGTCCAACACACCTTTATGATAAAGACTCTTAGCAAAATAGGCATAGGCAGCTCATACTTTAAAATTATCAAAGCCATGGCCAACATCATACTAAATGGGGAAAAACTGAAACCATTCCCACTTCGAACTGGAACTAGACAAGGATGCCCACTTTCCCCTCTTCTATTCAACATAGTGCTCAAAGTTCTAGCAACAGCAATTAGGCAAGAGGGTGGTATTAAGGGTATCCAAGTGGGTGCAGATGAGATCAAATTCTTGCTCTTTGCTGATGATATGATTTTATATCTAGAAAACCCCATGGATTCTTCCAAGAGACTCCTAGATTTG
>CAUYRT010034959.1:0-10475 GCA_963574885.1 Lepilemur ruficaudatus
TTTTTTTGAGACAGAGTCTCACTCTGTTGCCCGGGCTGTAGAGTGCCGTGGCGTCAGCCTAGCTCACAGCAACCTCAAACTCCTGGGCTCAAGCAATCCTTCTGCCTCAGCCTCCTGAGTAGCTGGGACTACAGGCATGCGCCACCATGCCCAGCTAATTTTTTTTTACATATATTTTTAGTTGTCCAATTAATTTCTTTCTGTTTATAGTAGAGACAGGGTCTCGCTCTTGCTCAAGCTGGTCTTGAACTCCTGACCTTGAGCAATCCACCCGCCTCAGCCTCCCAGAGTACTAGGATTACAGGCGTGAGCCACCGCGCCCGGCCGAGAAAGTAGAATTTTAAAAAAGAGTTTAGGCACTCTAAAAGTGCTCTCACTTGGATCAATGAAAATGTCTGTATCTAAAAGTCCTTCAGCTCTGCAAAAGTGTGGATGGAGTTCAGGATGGCTTGCAATGGAAACAATCCATTTGACTGTTGTGTTTGCTTTTTAAGAGATCATATCTCAGGAAAGAAGTAACAAGAAAAAGAAAAGATGCACACATCTCCCATACCGCTAAACCATTCCTTCATTCCCTAGTAACTATCCCTCAGTCCTCCAACAAAGATGTAAGAAAGCTAAGCTTTTTGGAATCCACTCACTTAAAAACATTTATCGAGTGTTTGCTACATGGCCATCTCTGTGATAGGCACTCCCATTAGAAGTAAACACTACATGGGCCCAGCTCTCATGAAGCTCGCAAGTGACTGCAAACAGCTGCTACACAAGTCTGTGGGCATGAACGGAAGGCTGTGGCTTGCAGATTGAAAGGAAAGGACTAATTCTGCCCCAGTTTTCTTTCCTCTGTAAACCTTGTAGCATGGCCTTCAGGACATGGTTGTCCCTGTCAAAAATTTCTTTAGCACCTAAGATGCAAGTGTTTAATTGGAGATTGCTACTTTCTTCAGAAGTGGAAATAATCTTGATCAAAATCTGAAATATCAATCTTTCATCCAAGAATATTTCTCCTAAAATTGTGCAATTCATCATTCCAGTACTGTGCTCTATATCAGTGCTACTCAAAGTGTGATCTGTGAGTTTGTTCTCAACTGCAAGAAGATATGTTCACAACAAGATAAGTCAACAGTGACAGTTTAGAAACTTTGATGGCAATTTGACAGTCAAACATGCAAGGGCATCACCAGAGGACCAGTCGCATCAAACAGGTATAGTTCAAGTGTTGAACTAGCATGGGTGAGTCACATGTGACATGAACTACACACTAGCAGTAGAATGACACACGATACTTTAAGGTTAATATGTCAACTTTAACCCTAAAGTGTATAAAATTCACAGTTCATCTTGTTCATTTGTTTATCAAAGATAATTTAAATTTACCTATAACTTAAAGGATTGATTTTGGAACTGGCTACTGATAAAGAAAATGAATATTGGATATACAATATCATGTGCTTCATTTTAAATAAAAGTTAAAAATAAATATGAGTTTACAGAAATTGCTTTAAATTCTCTTTTTCCTTTCTCCTCAACCTTCCTCTGTGAGACTTCTCTACTGGAATGTTATTAAAACAAACATAGCAGCTGTTTAGATACATATGATCCCCTGTTAGTAGTGCTGTCCTCTACCCAACCTAGATTAGATAAATTAACAAGCAAAAAGCAAGCTCACTTGTCACTTAGAAAACATTAAATAGTAATATACAAGGTGTTTATCGGCATTTCATATGGAGAATTGGAGAATTGCTGTTTCCTTCATAACTTTTCGTTTTTTCACAAATGTGGAACAAGAAAAGTAGTGAAGCAAGGCTATTAATTGCCTATACACATGTTTTCAATGAAGTAATTTATGCTTATTGAAATATATGTCCATTGACTCTAACAATAGAAAAGTGACCTTGTATTTGATATTTTCTCTTTTTTTCTATGAATTTATTTTTGTTCTATTTTTATTAAAAGGTATTGGTCAATATTGACTGGGGAGAAAAAACTGTTCCTTCACCTTGGATAGTTTGAGGAAAACTTTTCCACAGTAAAATACTTGCTAATGACTACCGTCAGACCTAGCATGGTGAAAAAGAAAGAACACCATTAGCTAATACAAATAGAGTGTTAATTATGTGCCAGGCACTGTTCTGAGTGCTTTATGTGTATTAACTCATTTACTTGTTACCTTATGAATTAGCTGCTATTGTATCACCATGTTACTAATGAGAAAACTGAGGCACAGAGAGGTTGAGGCCCTTGCCCCAGGTCACATAGCTCTGAAGTGGCAGAGCCCAGTTCCAGAGTCCATGCTTTTACCTAAGGGGACAGAGACATGCATTGTAGTCCATCCTCCTCCACCAAATAACTATGGGCTTAGGTGAGGCATTTAACCCTGTGGGAAAAGAAAAGGAAGAATTAGAAAAGGTAACAAAAGCTACATTGCAGAGTCCTTAGGATGTGCCAGGCATTGAGCTAAGTGATTTACATGCATGACCTCAGTCTCCTAAGTGTGGTGTGATACAGCAAATGGTTACAGGTAGTAGGAAAGGTGGTTTAGTGGTGCATGGGCAAGGCAGACATCAAATTGCATCACATAGTGAGAAAGCTATTCCTCGTTTAAGTCTCTGACCCCTGATCACATCTGGTAGAGAGTCTTCCTTTGGTGCAGGTCTTTGAATGACCTACTAACATTGACTTACTTCCCTTTGTTACAAAAGGAGAGCAGGCCTTCAGCTTAACACTTTCTCAGGCAACAGGATCTTTTCTATTTTCATTGCATCTTCAATTTATAGCAAATAGTTTTGCTTCTATAATGGGGATATAAGATTTGCTTTAAAAACATTTATTTAAGTTTAAAAAGTGAGCAACATAAAAATATAAGGACGATAATAGTATAGGTCATACATAGACTTGGCAAAAATTATAACTAATGAAGTTTGGAAAATACTTCATTATCTTTCAACAACTCAGTAAGGTAGATATTCATCTCTATTTGTAGGCAGGAGATCTGAAGTTTCGAAAGGTTCAGTAACCTTCCCAGGGCCACTCTGTAGGAAGCTGAGGAGCTGAGGTTCAAGCCTAGAAGTGTCAGCCTCTAAATTAGTGCCCTTAATCACTGTATGTACTGCCTCCCTTAGATGATGACTATGTATGTTTCCTCCTTGGACTAGCACTTTAGACTTTTTGATTGTACTTCATGATTTAAAACAGCAGTTCTCAAAGGGTAGTACTTTTAGGCAGTTCTCCAGGTAAAGATATTTTCATCAAATACTAAGATGTTTTTTGTCTCTTTCATTCTTGTTTGCTCATGACTATACAGGGGAGTTTTCCAGAGGCTACCTGACATACGATATCCCAACACATTGAGTACAGAAGCAGATATGAAAATCCAGCTGCCTTCTCGTATGTCAGACATTGAAAAGATTTACAGAAACATAAATGATGCCATTCTTCTCACTGAATCTCGTTTGTTTGTTTGTCTTGGAAAAAAATAGATTTTTAAATAAAATATGTGATTTCTGTTAACATGTAATGGGTTTATTGTTGTTTATAAATGAATGAATAAATACTTTAAACATTTATTCATCTTAATTTTTAAAACAGTAAACATCAACATATATATAATCCATAAAAGCAAGTTCTTTGGTGTTGTCAAGAGTTTAAAGGGGTCCTGGGTACAAAGTTGCAGTTAAACAGGAGAAATAAATGACAGGTATTTAAGGGGAGAGGTATGTTAATTAGCTTAATTCCATCATTCCATACTGTATGCATATATTATAACATCACTGTGTATCCCATCATTATACGTGATTATAATTTGCCAAAAAAATAATAAAAGCTATTTTCTACTTTAAAAGAAAAGAGAAAAAAAGAGTGTAATGGGGTCTTAAGGTAGATTACATGTGGTGGAATAATATTTTCTAATACTAATAGTAACTTTTTTCTCCCAATATTTCCATCCTTCTCTTTCTCCCTCATTCCCTTCCATTCAAGCAGGCGATCCCTGCAATTCACTGCTTCAGAAGAGGAACATTACCAAGTGGAAAGCAGAAATGGTGTCTAGTTCTTGTGTTTCCAAAAGCCTAAACCCATTAAGGAAATTATGCTAGGGGCTTTGAGGCAGTAATAACAAAACGGAGCAAGTGCCACTGAGAAAAAATAATGGCAGTATTGAGAGAGCAGCTTTCCCAGGACTAGAAAAATATTTCTAATTTCCTGAGGGTGAGTGTGGGGAAGAACAAAGACAGCAGGGAGATTAGGGGATCAGAAAGGAGAAGGCTGGGCTGAAGAGGTCAGGAAGACAGAAATTAGGCACTGCTCAGCCACAGTGGGCCATCTTCCAGTGTCCTGGATCCACATGGGAGCCAAGAACTGCCACTGCCTAAATCCAGAGTCTCTGAGAACCACCTGTCCTCTCTCCAGCCCCAAGACTGTCTGCAGGAGTGATACTATTTGGAACCTGAACAATGGCACCTTCGAAACATCCCTATCCCATCAGAAGCCTGAGGAAGGGTGGCTGGGGTCCTGGGGACCTCAAGGGGTGGTGAGAGGCAAGTGAGGAACAGCTCTAGACCTGTGAGGATAGAGTCTGGCCGGAATCAGCTGCAGATCCACCCTGAGCTGGGAGAGAGTTCAACACACCTTTTCTCAAATATTAGAAGCACCAGACATACCTACTGAGGATTGACAGCCATTAAGGGGCCGTGTTGCATTCTAGCAGAAGTTGAAAACAATTGAACCATGATTGAGTTCAGCCCACAGGTGAATTTTCTTGGTCCAGTACAGGGGATTTGCTTTGGTTGTTTGTTTTCATCAGAATGCTTTTAGGAAGAAAAAGCACTCTCCAGGCCATCCAGCCCCTTCACTCATCAACATTCCCTGCCTTGCCCCTGAGGGCATCTGGGTTTCCAGCCCTGTTATACAAAGTGCTTGGCCTACCATAGTGGAGCTCCTGCAGAGGAAACCCTGAAACTATATGAAATCACAAGTTATATGTGCATTTTTCTTAGGAGCGGGGTCCTAGCTGTCATTAACTACCCAAAGGAGTCTCTGATACGTGGGTTGGAATCCTGGTCACTATTCACTTAGCTGTGTGACCTTGAGCATGTCATTGAACCAGTTTGTGCCTCCATTTCCTTATCTGTGAAACAGAAATGTTAATAGTGTCTAATGTAAGCGCTGATGTGAGGAGCAAATGAGCTAATATGTGTAGAATGCTTTGAATGGCCAACTCTGCATGTGTTGGTTATCATTAGTATAGAAGAGGTAGACTACGGAGGGGATGGGAAGCCTGTGTCTCAGGGGATCCTAGAGCAGAGACAAGAGTGAGGACACCTTTGGTGATCCCAGTCTATCTTCAGCATGCAGCCTGCACAAACCTCAGAGCTTGCTTATTCAGCAAAAAGTCCCAGCATAAACATCACTCTGGAAATGGGCAATAAGGCTTCTCTGCCTGTGGCCAAAAAGGCTGCCAGCTACTGGGCTTTGAGTGTGCCTCTTGTTCTGAGAAAGACAAGGATCTGAAGGTGGCAGGCAGAAGGGGCTGGAGTCATGATCTTGGAGACCACAATTCTGCCCTAGAAGTCAATGTCCCCTTAGTTCTGGGCTCTAGCTGCCAGGCTGGGCAGTGCAGGGAGCAGGAAATATAGCAGAGTCAGACAGCGGAAACCAGAGACCTGCTCCACCACTTTCCATATGAGTGTTCTTGGGCAACTTACTAAATCTCCCTAAGCCATCATTTCCTCTTTTGTCAAATTGAGCAATAATTTGGTTAAATAATTTAATGTATGCAAAGCGCTTAGCAAGTACATAGTTAGAGTGCTCCATAAACAAAACCATTACTGTGGTGAAGCATGTAGTACTGCGATTTGTCTTGCAGGGAGCGGAAAGGCAGCAGGGGTCCAGGTGTCTGATTGGATGGGGAATTCTAGAGCAAATCGAAGGGCAAGTACAGTGAAGACACATTTGTCCCATCGTGCAATTTTTTTGCTTCAGCTTTTCTCCAAGCTTGGGAATTACAGATTTCTTCTCAGGAGCCAGGAAAGAGGAAAATTAAGATCAGACTATTCTTCCAAAAGCATCTCCTGCCTGCAGGCCGCCCCCACCCCCAACAATAATCCCATGGAGAAGAATTTGAGATACTGTTTATCTTAACAGAAACCCAGTCCAACTAGCTGCAAGATACAGGACTTTCTCACAGGCGTGGAGAACAGGAAGTGATCAAGGCCCGGGTCCCTCATCTCTTCTGCTTCCAAAGCACGCCTGCTTCTTTTCTCTTTGCAGATCTACTTTTTCTTCTTTATGATGCACATGATCAAAAATAGCTGACCCAGCCCAGCTTTGCATGATTTTCTGGTTTAAATACAGTGGACTAGAGGTGCCCTATTCTCAAATCAAAATTCCCAGGAGAGGGAATTGGCCCAGCTCCTGTCACACACCTGCCCCTGACGCTCTCAACCAAATGTGTGTACATATTGGGTGGGGAATGAAACAATGTTGGGCAGTACAGTCACACAGGTCCAAACAATTTGTAGAAAAAAACCAAATGGCTAATGAACACCTGAAAAGATACTCATCTTCACTAATATTCAAAGAAATGCAAATTAGTACAACAATGTGAGGTGCCAATTTCTTTTTTTCTTTTTTCTTTTTTTTTGAGACAGAGTCTCACTCTGTTGCTCGGGCTAGAGTGCCGTGGCATCAGCTTAGCTCACAGCAACCTCAAACTCCCAGGCTCAGGTGATCATTCTGCCTCAGCCTCCCACGTAGCTGGGACTACAGGCATGCACCATCACGCCCAACTAATTTTTTCTGTGCTTAGTAGAGACGGGGTTTCGCTCTTCCTCAGGCTGATCTCAAACTCCTGACCTCAAACCATCCTCCAGCCTCAGCCTCCCAGAGCGCTAGGATTACAGGCATGAGCCACCGCACCCAGCCAATGCAGTGTCTGGTGGGACCCTGAGAATAAAGATGTAGAGACACCAGCCAATTTCTTTTTGGACTATCAGATTGGCAATAATGAAAAATAAATGTAATTACAGGAAACTTGTTGAGAATAGAGGTGATCTGACTTTTCTGGTACACTATTAGGCATTAGTTTTGATATTTTAAATGTGCATAAGCTTTAGCCCAGTAATTTTACTTAAAAGACATTATCTTAAGGAAATAATTAGAACATATATAAGCATATATACACATAGGTGTTTATTATAGCACTTTTAGTATTTAAGAAAAACTTAGAACATCATAAATACTCCTCAGTGAAGAGTAAAGATTATGATACACACGAATACAGAGCAACCACTATAAAGGACATAAAGGTTGAGATATATCCATGTTAAGATGTGCATGACAAGTTGTAGAGTGAAAAAACACAAGCCACACAAAAGAGTGGATAGTATGATCCTATTTTTGTTAAACATATAGTGTAATGTATACATAATGTGTACATGATGTACTATACAAACTATATTTGGAGTATATATACATATATATTTGCCTGCATGTGCATGTATAATATATATTTGAAAGAATGGATATAAGACTAATAATTGTGGCCTCTGTGAATAGAATTATGGAAAGTTTTCACTTTCCACTTTATTCCTTTCTATACTGTTGAACTTTTAAAAAATAAGCATGAATTATTTTTATAATAATAAGAAAAAAGCAATAAGCTATTCCATTTTGGAGGGTAAAGAGTGCAATCTTATATATGAAAGAAAAATATTTGATATTTTAAAATTAAAGGGGACAACAAAAATCCAGTATTTGCCCGGTGGCAACAAAGACTGCCTCTGCCAGGGCCTGGGGTGGTTAGGAGGAGTTCTCTAGGGTAGACAGAGAAATGTTAGCTTCTCTCAGCACCACAGAGTACATTAGGGCTATCCTGTCTAAAGAATTTTGCTTAACAACTACCCAAAGAGCCTTCCTCTTCTGCTATTGATGAATTAATGAACTGAATTGAGTTGAACTCTTTAGCTCAAATCCAGACATAATTTATTTTTACATTTTCATATGGAAAGAGGAGGCAGGTAAATGATGACAGTTGAGGTGTGTAGCCAAGTGAGGGAGTGGGGACAGGAAGACCTAGAGGCCAAGGTCGGAAACTGGAGGTGGGCTGGGGTAATTCAAGAGACACATTCACTTGCTGTCAATCATGGTTGTGTGTGGGTGCTCAGGCTTTTTAAAAGTAACTTGAATTGGTTGGGAAATTGAAATTCTTACTGGATTAATAATTATTTTTAAGTGTTTTCCTTTGGATCATCCTTTCTTGATAGAAACATGCTAAATGTTCAATACCACAGTGGATTTCAATGGGGGAAAATTAATCTTGCTTTGTAGATAACCTTATAGGAATGCCTCAGTTGCAGGATAGCTATATTAATTTGGTGTAGATAGAAAGCAATTTCAATTAACACAGTCTTTTGTCTGTATTTGCAGCCGACAGTTTACCAATAACGCATTTTAGAGCATTGTTCATCATCAGCATTAGAACTGAGTGAATTTTCTTTTAGAACTGAAGCATCTATTCACCACATTACTTTTTTAAGCTTTTAACACCTTGACAGGCAAGCTCTTACAGCAAAGTCTGTTTTCCTCTTCTTTTAGAATTCCCCCCAAGCGAGAAGCATTTGCCGAATGCTTAGCTAGGGACAACATTGTTAATGCATAGCTAGCCTTCCAAAAATGGTTACGGTAATGGTAATGTTGATGATAATACACACTTATTGTGAAGGCAGTTTTTTGAATGATTGTTCATATAAAACCTGCCAAATCCATTGACATTAGAGTTGGTCATTACTTACATTATGAATTTCTTAAGATGAAAATAACAATCATAGATCATGACAGCTGGGAAGTCATTTTGTTCAGCTTCCTCTGGTTATATACGAGGAAATGAGTCCTTGAGAGATTAGTAATGTTGTCTACAGTTTCATGACTAAGAAATGGTAGATTTTTTTTTTTTTTATTATTCCAAAGCCCATGCTCTTTTTATCACAGCTGGGCATGCCTCTTTCAGCCCCGTATCTCCCTCTGAGATGTCAAACATTCCCTCCTCCCTACCCACATTCCACCTTGGGAACCCTGCCCCACTCATAACCCGGGAGAGACAGTACTACATTCCATGTGACTGTGCCCCTCCAGTCTCAGTGACTGCCCCGGGAGTAGCCATCCGACCTCAGCTGGGTTGATCAAATTCTCTCCCAGGAATTTGGAATAGGGACAAAGAGCTTGAATCATTTAGCTCTGTGACCAAGCTGCAAGGTCATGCCCAGCTGGCCTGCCATAGCAGGCCAAAGCCACACACTAGCCAACGCGAAGCGAAGCTGAGAAACCATGAGTCAGCAGAAAAAGCCAGTCTGCAAAAAAAGGAGCACAAGGATGGAGCAGAAGGACGCCCAGAGACAAATAGAGGGACCATGTACCCTGAAAGGGAGAGAAAGAGAAAAAAAAAATCTGCATAATCCCCTTCCCGGTCCTGTAATGCGCAGCAGCTGAATCTCCAGCACTGGCTTATTGTAACCCCGCAATAACCTCTGCCTTTCAATCAACCCTCTTTTTATTCATTCAAGCTAAGTGGAATTCTGTTCCTTGCATGCAAATTCTTCCTAAGACACTTAACAATTCATATTGAATATATTTTGGGGTGGAAAGACTGTTCTGCTTTTTATGACGATTATGGAAATTGAGGTCTTATCGCAAAACCCACAACAGGATGAGCGATGAGCGGCTTTTTATGCATCCACACCACTAATTATCCAGACTCTGGAGACTGAGCTTTCAAGGTGAGCGGTTTTCAGAACTTCAGATGGGACCCAGCCTCACTCTGAATCTTTCCCCAAGGACATCCCAGAGGTATTTGGTCCAGAAATACGGCTCTTACAGTATGTGCCTGCCACCTTGGGAATGTATGTCAAGACTTCCTAAAGTCTTTAATTTAAAGGACTTAAAGTTTTCAAGAAAGGGTTGAGCCTGATTTCCCATAAAGTCCCTTTTCCTTTAGATGTGCTGTGGAATCTCCATAGGCCCAAGGTTGACCCAGCTGGGACATGGCCATATCTGTGAAAAGCTCAGATACTATTCCTGTGGTAACCTCTTTAGAATAATGGAATGAACACTTTGAAAAATTCTACTTACCCTTCTAAAATTCTTAGAGTTAATCTAAGTATAAAATAATGGAGAAATGATTGAGTAAATTAGGGTTCATCAGCTGATGGAATACTATACAGATATTAAAAAGGGTAACTAACAATATTAAACAACATGGAAAGATATTTATGATTCAATGAATGAGGAAAAAGGAGAATGAAAAATCATAAGTATCAACAATGTGAAAATGGGTTTGCATGAGTGTGGGGAGCCGGCAGCACAGGGATCCCGCTTGGGAGGCAGCTGTGCCCAGCGCGTGCGCAATTGCTCTCTCCGTCCTGCCTATCACTAGAGAACACGTCCTGGGGGAGGTCCTGGCTGAGGGTACTTAAGTGGAGCTC
>CAUYRT010034961.1:0-23702 GCA_963574885.1 Lepilemur ruficaudatus
ACACTTGTTGAAGAAGCTTAAACCCTACCTTAGATCTCTTGGCAGCTTCCTTAAAAGTTTAGAAGACCCAGTGTTTGTCAATGATACTATCAGGCTAGCTATGAACAAACATTAGTATCTACTCCTAATAGTATTTAGGAGATATAATCTCCTAAACCCTGCTACTCTTTTAGCAGATCCTAATCAAATAGATGATCATAACTATGCAATGGTTACAGAAGATACTAGTTCTCATCTAGACTGGATTTATCTGATATTCCTGTTCCAAATCAGGTATGATAATATTTGTTTATGGGTCATAACCTGTGGGGAGAAGGCCAATTTGTGTTTTCTAATGATGTGGTGACTTCTTTTGAAATTTTGGTAGTTTATGTTTTGTCTTGCCTTAAGTGGGCACAAGCAGCTGAATTAATGACAGCTACTGCAACTATAATTCTTGATTTAGGACTTGTTTTATATATATATATATATATATATATAGAGAGAGAGAGAGAGAGAGAGAGAGAGAGAGAGAGAGTTTGTGTATGTGTATGCATATGTATGTACATGTGCATGTGGGTGGTGTTTGGTATTGTCATGTAAGCAATAGGGGAAATTGGAAAAAATAGCAGATACCTGACATTGATAGAAACTAAAATTTCTCATGGAGAATTCACAGCTTATTTGTGAGAAACTTTATAACTGTCTCTTAGATGTCAGTAATCCATTGCAAAGCTGACACAGGCAGAATGACAACATTTCTAAAGACAATGATTTTGCTGATATGGCTGTAAAACATGGCAATGTTAAACCATGGCAGACTCTGCACTTAGAATCCCCATTTTAAATGGAAAAATATATTTTCAAAAAAAGAAAAAGAGCTTCACAAAGGGAAATGACAGATGGATTTAAAAAAGTGAATAAAAGAAATCCAACTGGTTTATGGGAATTATGTAACACAATAGCTCCTATACTACAGTCTTTATTTGCCTGGTTAAAATTTTGTGTCACCAATGGAATAATGTGAGTAGCTAGACTTTTATAATATGTACCTAAATGAAATTATTCAAAACATCTAAAGAGATTTGCTATTTGTCAGCAGAATTCATTATAGGCTACTCTCAAGGTACATGAAGAAAGTTTTTCTTAAACTTTATGGCAGACCTTGTATTAGTTGGATCTCACAGAATTAATGCCTATGGAAGATAAGAGACTTGGTCCAACTGTAGTGAACATGATGTCTGGATACTATGAAGTCTTTCCTTTTTCAAAATCTAGTTGAAAGACAGTGGCAAAGCCTCTCTCAATACACAAAGTTTCTATATTTGAAATATCAGTGCATAATGAACCAGACAGAAGAATTAATTTTTATTTCTACTGTCATGTAGTAATTATGCAAATGTTCATGGATTCCTATTAGTTATCATATTCCCTTATCTTCATTTCTTTGGACAAGTAGAATGGATGAATCAAACTCAGCATAACCAAATAAAACAAAACAAACACATAAAAACAGAATCGCTGGCTAAGATTCAACAATCTAGTGGGTAAAAATGCCCTAGAGCTTTATGATTAGCCTTGTAAAAAACTGCAATATTTCTTCAAGAAGGAATGGTTTCTCTCCCTTTGCATTCATGTTTGGCAGGACTATAAACTTGGGTCTAAGACCCTGTCCTATGCCTAATTTAACTCAATCCTCTCATGATCATGCCCGATATTTAAATAACACTTCTTTTATCCTATAAACTCTAAGACATAAAGTAATAAATACCTAGAAAGACAAACCTGGAGAAGTCTGTCTTCCCTCTTTATTGGAAAATTTCATCTATGTGAAAGAGTTCCAGAGGAAAGACAAACTTCAACATGCTGGGGATAACACTTTCAAGTGCTGCTGGCCATTCGTAAAGCTATAAAGGTAAAATAAGTACCCTGCTAGATCCATGCTTCTTACGAAAAGTCAGCAACTCAGGAGGACTGGACTGTGGCTTCTGTAAGGCATTTGAAACTTGAGTTATACTGGCACTGAATTCGATTAAAAGCAAGCATTCTAGAAAACTTACTACTATTTTCATAGTTTACATTGCTCTTTCCTATCCACAGCAATGGGTATTTCAATTACTCTACAAATACTATTTGATTAGAAAACAAACATGGTATTTGTTACACTACTTTTTCTTCCTGTACTCTGGTAATTGTTCCCATATATCTTTAAGGAACAAGTAGTACTAAGATTATGACTGCACCAGAAAAGACAGGACAATGTCGTAGAAAGATAAACTTTTAAGTAGTAGACAAACAGAAATCTAGCATTTCCAGATAGAGGTTGAAAAAGACAGGTCCAATGTCATTCAATTAACTTTAAGCTGTAAGTTCTCTCTAGGAAAAGGATGGATAGATAAATAAGGACGGGTTCCTATTTTTCAGGGAGATTTAATTGACTATTATAATCATGTAGCTATTGATTTTGCCGATGTAAAAAATGGCCCATGGATTGTATTTGTCCTGAAGTCTTGAAACAATTAGAGCCATGTACATTAAACACTGGAAGTTCAATCTGTACACTTCAATGGATACTCCATAATAAGACTTTGGTATGTGATAGTGAGCTTGGATATCTGTGTTTCACATCTGGGAGAAATATTTGGGAAGATAGAATAATTCACAAAGGATTTAGTATAAATGTAATTTTACATTTTGTATAAATGTAATTTTACATATGTGACTGATAAAAATTCAAGAAAAATTTATTGGGCTTCAAAAGAAAAACCTTAGTTGTAAATTTAGATTATCAAGCTCCACAGTGAAGTTATTCCTTAGGACTTCATTGAGTGGGATTTTGTGAGGCACCACAAAATACTACTCAAACACTGTAGTTAATCATTTGAAAGTGCAGGCAATGAAGATAGCACAATAGTTTGTGTAATCAATGTACAATAAAGCAGAAATTTTTACACATGGTTAAATAAGAATGTAACTATTCATTATTGGTATGATGTATTTAAAATTTATTCCTCCAAGGCCAATATATTATTGCATATTTTAAACTATTCCTTTGTAATTCTGATCATTGCTTTATTTTGTATTTTAGTAGGAACTTGCTATTTACATACCTGCAAACTGCTGGAAGAAAGGTAGTGTAAGAGTGGGGAACCCATGAGAGGCTCCTGGTGCAGGTAGAGAAAGGTTTCTCACGCAAAGATTAGGATAGAAAGAAATACAAAAAAAGAAATATAAAGATTAGAATAGTTTAAAGAAAGAAAGTTTACTTCCTAATGGTGAGTAGGGCACAACACGAAAGGAAAGAAGTAGTGTGGGTGGAAGCAGCTCAGGATTTTTATGGGGGCAATAAGAAGATAGAAAAAAATAGATACGGCTGCCTCCCAGCTGATAACAGAAGCAGCTGTGGAGCGGCTGCATTTGCTTTTTCCTTTTTTTTTTTTTTTTTTTTTTTGCTTCCCAGTGAGGCTGGCTTATCAGAGTACTTGGAAATGTGGGTCTGGCAGGAACTGAGACAGAGCGTTCACACGCCTGCCATCTGCTTAGGACTCTTCGAGGCTGTGAAAACAAATTCTTAGAGATACAATGAGTTGAGTCCCAGGTGTTTTTGTTTGTTTGTGTTTTTTTGAGACAGAGTCTTGCTCTGTTGTCTGGGCTAGAGTACTGTGGCATCAGCCCAGCTCACAGCAACCTCAAACTCCTGGGCTCAAGCAATCCTCCTACCTTAGCTTCCTGAGTAGCTGAGACTACAGGCTCCCACCACTATATCTGGCTCATTTTCTTCTACTTTTTTAGTAGAGATAGGGTCTTGCTCTTTCTTGAGCTGGTCTTGAACTCCTAACCTCAAGTGATCCTCCCACCTTGGCCTCCCAGAGTGCTAGGATTACAGGCATGAGCCACCACACCTGGCCAAGCCCTAGATGTTTAATCAAACAAAACAAAGAGCAGTTGTGCTGTGAGTTTATTCCTCTTACTTTCTGTTTGATACTTTATTTTCCTCTGTTAGATAGGTTATCAGTAAGGCCACCTTTCAAGTAGAACTAGCAAGAGATAATAAAAGAAATGGTAATGTTACTATCACATCATAAAAAAAGGATGGGGATGTAAAGGTAAGCACAAATGGAAAAAAAAAAAAAAAACACTTTAGATCTCCCTAGTACCAAAAGAAGCATAGAAATACCTTCCCCCTTTCTTTTAGTATTTCCTTTTAAAACAACTTGTATTGTAGATCATTTCTCAATATATTTGCATGGTATGCAAATTTTTTAAAAAGATACATTTCTTGGGGGTCTTGGAGCCTTCCATTTGAAAAGCAGCCGTGAGGGAGGCTGGTAGGCAACCAGTAATTTGTTCTCTGTGGAAGGTTAGCCCAGGCACTTGTCTCTAAGTTGTAACTTCTCCTAGTGAAAAAGATACAAGAAATGGATATGGTTGCAAAAATAAACTCATTTTTTGAAACTGAAAACATGAAAAAGGGTGAAAGTGCTTTTCAGACCATTGGCCATGTTAACAAGAATAAAATCAATAGTACAATATATTCCTTCCTACCATGCCCACTCTCATTACTCATAATCAGACTCACTTTCCACATAACTGTAAATATCAGTAAAGTCTACAGAGCATCTTATTCCTGATCTTGGAATCACACCATATCATCACAGTGTCTTTCTGTGAATCTGTTTATATTATATACTTGTAGAATTCCTTTTAAAAAATATATTAAATATCCAAATCAATGATATAATTCATATATTTTATAAACTATTGTTTCTGTTAAGTATTCTCACATATCTTGCTGAGAAAAAATTAATTTTGATAAGGTCCCCATAATTAGGTAATTTATCAAACTCCAACTTTTAAAAACATTGCTTAAAATGATTTAAGATGACTTCAATAGTAGTATTTCTTTGCTCATATTTTAGTGAATCCCTAAAGTGTAGTATAGTATATAATAAAATACTATATTGCATTAATATGTAAATATATATAGTATAATTATCAGAAAAAAACAAGTGAATAGTCTACTTAATTAATTTACTTCCTGAAAAGATTTTGCAGCTGTTACATATTTAAGTGTCAGTTTCCTACATCTATTTCTAAATATTCCCAAAAGAAAATGAGTTTACAGCTGTTTCCCAGAGAACTCATTATTGCTCAAATTACTGTGTCCATAACATCTAGTGTATCACTGCAAGTTTACATATTCTTTCATTTTCCATAAATTATTACTTAATAGACACTGTCACTATTTCTTCTGAGTATGAAGAATGTAAGGAATCCGATAAAGTAAGAGGAGATAGGTTTCAATGATTGGGCTTTGAAAGAATGACTAGTTCATTATGATATCTACTCTCTGTCTCCTATTATCTGTACCTTTCAGAATTGATATAGAAGTTTGTGTATTGCCATTTGTGAATAGGTTATGCATATAAGTGTCTTGAGAGCACATATTAAAAGTAGTTATTTCGTATATTTAGGGAAATGATTTTATATATGGTTTATACAAATAAGATTTTGATATTAAGTCTTTATTAGCCAAAGGGACTAAATTCCTTTGGAAACTAAATAAAACAGCAGTTCATTGAGTTGCTATGTCAAAACTTACAATAATAAGTTATATTTTTAATAATATGAATTGATATTTTTCTTTTGTTGCAGAGAGAGTTAACCTAGTTAAGAAATAAAAAGCTTACATATTTTCATTTACCTAAAAATAATCAAGGGAAGAAAAATACCGTACATTTTTTCAAATCAGGAAACCCAGTTATACAGATTTATAATGTCAGTTTGAAAAAAAATTATACCATTGTACAGCATTAGTCATACAGTAGATAGCGAGATTTTACTTTAAGTACGTAATTCTGAATAATTTCACTCAGTTTCTTCTAACCCCAGTATAACCTGAACAATGAAGATAGCTATAACTTTGAAAGATATATTGTCCAATACTGGAGGAAAAAGATAAAAACCTGATATTTGCATAACCTCTGTCACTACCCAATTGGCAGTAGTAGTATCTTCTTGAATTTGTGATTCTAGTGATAACGTAAAAGTAGATGTGACCAGTTTGTTTTAGAGAATTATAAAAGCTCCCTTCACCACCTCGTCTCATCCCATTACAATTTTTTTAGCACTATGGATTCCAGGACATGAATAGTTTATTCCTTCACCTGAGCTTTCTTTTGAGTCTCAGGTTCACATAACTGCTTAATTTTAGTTTCTGGCTGCATTTGTCAAAACACTAATGATTACAGTGACTTTCTATGGCATGATATTGAAAATGAAAAATTGGAAGTGAAGAGTCAGATGCTCAATAGACTCAATAACATAGAAAATGATGTGCTTAGGAGTGAAAATGAACATGGACATTATTCTGATAAATGTAGTAAGGGCTGCAACAGAGTTATTTTTACAGTTTTATGGGGCCACAGATGTGCTAGAAAAATATTCTTTCTCACATTCATAGAACCTCGAGAGAAGAGTAGCAATGATATGAACTCAGTGAGCACATCTACTGAACAAGCCGTCGATACAGCTAGAAAATAAAAGTGCAGGTAGAGAATGAGACCCCCGGCCGTAGATTAAGAGAAACAGAATAGAAGTTAGGAAGCCAAGATCTCTCTGGAGAAAACTGTCAACCAACCAAATCGGTGGCCTTAAAGATCAGGTGCTCCAACAACGGGTCATTGGCATTGCTCTTTGTAATAAGGAAGATTTCCCGAATATGTGTGAGGGTGGGAGGGTGGGGGAGAGGATTGGGTGTTTGTCCACCCAGTGAATAATGTAGACAATAGCACCGACTGAATTGATTTAATTTTCAAGAAATTTTAAAAATGTTATTTCTGTGGCAATGCTTATTTTGAATGAAAAAATATTGGCCTAGATTTAATTATGTTAGTTGTTCAAATTCCTCTAAGCTTTTATTTGAACTTTGCAGTTGTGTGGAGAGAAAGAAGTGAAATAAATTTTTAAATTAAGAATACAGTACTCCCCTTACTTATCTGTGGTTTCACCTTCAGTGGTTTCAGCTACCCATGATCAACCGTGGTCTAAAAATAGGTGAATAGAGTACAAGATATTTTGAGAGAGAAAGCGAGAGAAATACATCGCATTGATGTAACTTTTATTAAAGTATATTGTTATAATTTTTCTATTTTATTATTATTGTGAATCTCTTACCATGCCTTATTTATCAATTAAACTGAATCACAGATATGTATGTATAGGAAAAAACTACAGTATTTATAGAGTTTGGTACTATCCGTGGTTTCAGGCAGCCATTGTGAGTCTTGGGACATACACCTTGTGGATAGAGGGAACTTCTGTATTCTGATCAACACTGTCAGTCTCAGGTCACTATGAACACTTTTCAGTTCCTCACTGTTTTATACTATTGTCTTGAAAATTAGAGGTTTCATATGGAAGCATTGATTTGGTGCCCAAACTTAGTTTATATTCTTTCCTTCTCATTTCCTGAGGCAGTGAAGGGAACTATCTTGCTCCTTCATATTTTGTATTAACCCATGAGACACTGTGTTTCCTTAAAACGTTCAAAAACAGGAAGAATGTTGGAATATTAAGGCAAAAATAAGTGAACAGAACATAAGAACAGAACATAAATAAATGTAAACCAAGAACCTGAACACTATAATCGGATAGTGTTAGATATGAAAATTTTACTTTTCTTATCTGTTAAATAATGACTATATCAGTGTTTCTGTAGAGGGCTGTTGTCAGGAGTATGCGACGTAACCAGTGATCAATGCCCATTTTCATGTGTTATAAATGTCGCTATTATATTGCTGTAGTTTTCAAAAGAAGTCTTCCAAGATAAACATAATCAGTCCTATTTAGAGATAAAGAATCTGAGGCTTAGAAAGTTAAGATGCTTGGCTTGGGTTTCATAAAAAGGCAGAAATTAACTTTTTTTTCTGGAGCAACGAGGGGAAAAACATCATCCTATGAATATATAGAAGAGATAAAATTTAGAAAGGTCCCTATTCTGATAGTAGAGGTGGATATGTGATATAAATTCAAATAATGCTATAACCATAAATCTTTATAATACTATGATACCACACTATATAACTAGATTTTTATTATTCACGTTCTTATCTGTCTGCCCCACTAAATTTTGAGCACTTTTATAATTGAAACAATGTGTTTCAATTAATCTTCAAATCTTAGATCCCTTTAGCATGAAGCTAATTCATACTACTCACTAAATATTTTATTTAAGACAGGACTCCATAAAAAGGCTTATAAATCCAAATTCCTATCGAATAGTAACAAAAAGGTGATGTAATTTAACTGAATATTTGGCGTCTAACTTGTTCAATTGCAGATAAGTGCCCACTTCACTGTTATATTCATTGCCATGATGGATTAAGCATATACAGATATGCTACATATTTCCATATAAAACGTACAGTGAAAGCTGCTATATGGAGACAAGAAAAGGACTTTTGTGGCAATTGGGTCTATTATGGAGCTTGAATCTGTTGATCCTGCTGAGTTCATAGTTCTGAAAGGGCTTCTTTCCTGCTGAGAGCACAGTGTTTGGTGCACGCATGACTGGGCTTTCTGAATAAGAGTAGCATCCTGCAGTAATGAGTCATGGAAGTGCTGAGAGGACTCAATCTTCACCGATTCAAGTGGTACATATGGGAAAATTGCTCCAGTTTATTACATTATTTATTGTAATTTATTCAATCCCAGCTTATTTTATGAATACGTGCCACAAAACACAAATTAATAAAATTCAAAATTTTGGTATTACAAGAACTCTTTTTGTGACCGTTCATATTATCCTGTAGTTTTAGTGATATTTCTTGGAGGAAAAAGCTAAAAATCTTTTCCTTATTTTTCTGCCTTTTGACATTTTGAGAATCAAGGAAATTCTCATGTACTGCATTTTCAAATTTATTTCTTTTTAAAAATTGATGTATCAGGTATGTATTTAGCGTGTATAGCATATTATTTTGAAGTATATAAACATTGTGGAATGGTTTCATCTGGCTAATTAGCATATGCATTACCTCATATAGTTATTTTTGTGGTGAGACCATTTAATATCTACTATTTTAGCATGTTCAAAAATACAATATATTGGCATTAACTATAGTCACCGTACTGCGCAATAGATCTCTTGAACTTATTCCTTCTATCTAACTCTAATCTTTTGGCCAACATTTCTCTAAGAGTCCCTCTCCCCTAACCTCTCCAGCCTTTAGTAAATACCATTCTACTCTCGACGTCTATGCAGGCAACTTTTTCGATTCCACACAAGTGAGATTATGTGGTATTTGTCCTCCTGTCCTTGATTTATCTTACTTAGCATAACGTCCTCCAGTTTCATCTATGCTTTCACAGATAACGTAACTTTTATTTTTTATGGTGAATAGTATTTCATTGTGTATATGCATATCCTATTTTGTTTATCAATTCATCCATTGATGGACATATTGGTTGAGACCACACCTTAGCTCTTGTAAGTAGTGCTGCAATAAACACGGGAGTACAAATACCCCTTAAGTATACTGATTTCCTTTATTTCGGATAAATACCCCAAGTGGGATTACTGAATCATATGATAGTTCGATGTTTGAGTTTTGGAGAGTACTTCGTACTGTTTTCCATTAGTTCTGTACTAATTTACATTTCCACAAACAGTATACAAGGTTTCCTTTCTCTCCACACCCTCTACAACACTTGTTATCTCTTTTTGGTAATAGTCATTCTAATGGAAGTGACTTGATATCTCATTGTGTTTTCAATTTTCATTTCCATGATGATTAGTCAGGTAGAGAATTTTTTAAATATATCTGTTGACCATGTGTTTGTCTTCTTTTGAGAAATATCTATCCAGATATTTTGCTTATTTTTAATCAGGCTATTTGTGTTTGTTTGTTTTTGTTTTGCTATTGAGTTCCTTATATATTTGTATCTTAACTCTTTATCAGATATGTAGTTTGAAAGTATTTTCTCCCATTCTGTGGGTTGTCTCTTCACTCTATTGATTGTAACCTTTGCTGTGTAGAAGCTTTTTAATTTGATTTAATCCAATTTGTTTATTTTTGCTTTTGTTGACTGTGCTTTTCAGGTCAGTTTAAAAAAAAAATACCATTGCCAGACCAATATCATAGAATTTTCCCCCGTTTCTATCAAGTAGTTTCAGAGTTTGGGGTCTTACATTTAAGTCTTTAACACATTTGGAATTAATATACATATGGATATCCAGCTTTCCTAGCATAATTTATTGAAGAGACTGTCTTTTCCTCATTTTATATTCTTTGCAACTTTGTTGAAATCAATTGGCTCTAAATGCCTGGATTTATTTCTGGGCTCTCTATTCTGTTCCATTTGTCTATGTGTCTTTTTTATGCTAGTAGCATGCTGGGTGATTACTATAACTGCTTAGTATATTAGGAAGTTGATTAGTATAATGGCTTCAGGTTTGTTCATTTGGCTTAAGATCTCTTTGGCTGTTCAGAGTCTCTTGTGACTCCATAAGAATTTTAGGATTGTTTATTATTTTCTATTTTATTTCTGTGAAGAATGTCATTGGTATTACATTAGGGATTACACTAAATCTGTGAATTCCGATGAATGGTATGGACATTTTAATAATATTAATTCTTCCAATCCATTAACATGGGATATATTTCCATTTATTTGTGTATTCTTTAATTTTTTTCATCAATATTTTAGAGTTTTCAATGTAGAAACCTTTTACCTTTAGGTTAAATTTATTCCTAATTATTTTGTATAGCTATTGTAAAAGGGATTGTTTTCTTAATTTTTTTCCAAGACAGTTCACTGTTAGTGTACAGAAACACTACTGATCTTAGTGTGTTGATTTTGTATCCAGCAACTTTACTGAATTTGCTTGTTAGTTCTAACATCTTATTGGTGGGACCTATAGGATTTCCATATATAAGATCATGTTGCCAGTAAACAGAGGCAATTTAACATCTTCCTTTCCAATCTGGATGCCTGTTATTGATTTCTGTTGCCTAAATGCTCTGGCTAAGTCTTTCAGCACTATGTTAAATGGAGGTAATCACAGCGGGCATCCTTGTTTTGTTCCAGATCTTACAGGAAAAGCTTTCAACTTTTCCCCATTTGGTATAATGTTAGCTGTGGGTTTGTTATATATGGCCTTTTTTTGTGCTGAGGTACATTCTTTCTATAACTAATTTGTTGAGAGTTTTTATTATAAAATGATATTGAATTTTGTTAAATAATTTGTCTATATCTATTGAAATGATCATATGATAGTTTTCCTTCATTCTGTTAATGTGATGTATCATATTTATTGATTTATGTGTGTTGAACCATCCTTGTATCCCTGAGATGAATCCCACTTGATCCTGGTGAATGACCTTATAATGGGCTGTTGAATTTGGTTTCCTGGGGTTTTTTTGTTTGTTTGTTTGTTTTCTTTTTTTTAGCTTTTACATCTATGTTCATTCCAGATGTTGTCCTTTAGTTTCCTTTTTCTGTTTTGTCCTTGTCTGGTTTTGGTATCAAGGTAATGCTGAACTTAAATGAGTTTGGAAGTATTTTCTCCTCTACAATTTTTTGGAAGAGTTGGAGAAGAATTAGGTCTTCTTTAATACTTTCTAGAATTCAGTAGTAAAGCCATCCAGTCCTGGCCTTTTCTTTGATGGGGGACTTTTTTTTATTATTAGTTCAATGTCCTTTCTTGCTGTTAGTCTCTTCATATTTTCTGTATCTTCATAATTTAATCTTGCTAGGTTATATGTTTCCAAAAATTTATCAAATCCTTCTAGGTTATTCATTTTTTGGTGTTTAACTATTCATAATACTCTCTATGATCCTTTGTATTTCTGCTTTATCAGTTTGAATGTCTTCTTTTTCATATATGATTTTATTTATGTGAGCCTTGTCTCGTTTATTTTTATTTATTTATATTTTTGGTCTGGCTAAACAATAGCTAAACTTTTTTTGTCAATTTTGTTTATGTTTTCAGAAAACCAACTCTTCTTTTTGTTGATCTTTTCTATTGTTTTTCTAGACTTTATTATTGTTATTTGAGCTCTGATCTTTATTATTTTCTTTCTGCCACTAATTTTGGGCTTTTGTTTATTTGTTTGTTTGTTTTATTTTGTTTTAGTTCCTTGAGGTGCAACATTGGATTGCTTGTTTGACATCTTCTTTTTTGACTCAGGCCATTATTGCTATAAACTTCCCTCCTATTACTGCTTTGTCTGTATCTTATAAGTTTTTCTGTGTAGTGTTTCCATTTTCAATTTTATGAAGACATTTTTAAATTTCCCTTTCAATTTCTTTATTGACCCATAGGTTGTTCAGGAACATGTTTAATTTCCATGTATTTGTGAATTTTCTGAAGTTCCTCCTGTTTCTGTTTTTTTGGTTTATATTTTTGTGGTCAGAAAAGATGCATGATACAATTTAAATCTTCTTAAATTTATTAACGCTTGTTTTCTTGCCTAACATGTTATCTATCCTAGGGAATGTTCCATGGGCTGTTTAGAAGAATGTGTGTTCTGCAGCTGTTGGATGATATACGTTTATTTTTTATAGTATCATTTTTTATGATAAGATAGAATAAAATCATGCCAGGATTTTTATTTGATAGGAGGAGTGAGGAAAACAGAGAAAGGATAAAGAATATGACAGATTGATGGTGGGCTATAAATATATTTTGGGTAATTCATTTTTCTATAAATGAATTGGTATGAGTTTATTATCCATTTGTTGGTTCTTGATAGAGCCTGCTATTTTTCTCCTGACTAAAATTATGAACTTCATTTTCAGGAGATTTCTAGGCCAGTACGTTTAGAACTATTTTCCAATTTAATTAGATATTCATTAGTTTCATTTGCTAATATCATCAATTTTTATATAATAAGAACTTAATTGCAAAGGAATAAATGGTGTTATTATTTACCAAATATAATCGCATGTCTATTTTCTTCCATTTGCTGCACAAGAATTATTGACTAATATGATCTAACGAATCTATCTGAAAGATTTATTAGACATTTGAGGTTCATTTAGTTCCTCCATGGTGAATAACTTCAAAGCCTCAGTCTACTCTTTTCTTGATTTTCAGTAATCTGATTTTTGTTGTTAACTCATTCTATTGCAACACATATGCTATGTTCTTTAAGTCCAATATGATTTCTTAACTCAGGTCTCATTTCTTTAACTTCTCTTCCACAGTTGTTGATGCTCATCAGTCGTCCCAGCTAATCCTTTGCCAACTTCTGTATTACTAATAGTCTTCAATTTCTCCCTTTTAATGTCAGCGTCACTTTCTTTCATTTCCTTTAGTCATATCTCTTCATTTCTTATTGTTTAAATACATGGGAAATTTCTCTCTTGCTACAAAATGTTTTTATTTCTGTAGATAAAATGAGCCTTCACTTTAAATGTGACTTCACATTTATAATTAATGTAATTCATATTTAACTGGATGCCACACAAAAACCTCAAGTCCAACACATATAAAATTTATGTTTTACAAGCCCACAACCACTATCAGAATAGTTCCTTTTCTATATTTTATCTTTTCTGAAAATCTATAGAGAAATTGTCACCTTGTTTTTCCAGGAAAAAAATACAATTTTGGCTGTTATCTTCTATTTTCATCTCCCATGTAAGATAAATATTAGTTTACAATATACGAGATTATTTTACATAAATTTTCTCAGCTGATCTTGCTGCCAAAACAAGCTGTATTTTACAGCAGAATCAAATGACTGTGCTCCATAGTCAATATATTTATAGGGATCTTATTACCCACATATTTATATCTTTATCTTCTGAAAAGACAAAGTACAATTACCTTTTGTATAATCAATAAGAAATAAGGCTGAAAGGATTACAAAACATCACTCATCCATAGGAAAAATAGATTACATAATAGAGAAAGTTGAGATAAGTTAAGAAATATAATATATTTATTTATTTATTTATTTGAGACAGAGTCTCATTCTATTGCCCAGGCTAGAGTGTCATGGCATCAGCCTAGCTCATGGCAACCTCAAACTCTTGGGCTCAAGCAATCCTTCTGCCTCAGCCTCCCGAGTAGCTGGGACTACAGGCATGTGCTACCATGTCCGGCTAATTTTTTCTATATATTTTTAGTTGTCCAATTAATTTCTTTCTATTTTTAGTAGAGATGGGGTCTCACTCTTGCTCAGGCTGGTCTCGAACTCCTGACCTTGAGTGATCCACCCACCTCGGCCTCCCAGAGTGCTAGGATTACAGGCGTGAGCCACCACGCGAGGCCTTCACCTTGTACTTTTATGTTATGAAGATGGCTTCTTTCTTCAAACCTTATAAACCAACGTCTACTAGCTTCAGATTTTTCTACTTTTTTTTTTCCTTAAAATAAAAAAAATAAAACCTACAGCACCCAGTATTCCCAGGCAGTCTCCCATCCAAGTACTAACCAGGCCTGACGCTTCTTAGCTTCCAAGATCAGATGAGATTGGGCGTGTTCAGGGTGGTATGGCTGTAGACCAGCTTTAGACTTTTCTTCTGCAATTTTATCAATTCTCTCAGCCTTCATAGAATTGAAGAGTTAGGGCCTTGCAATAAGGCTTTTTAATTTCCTTCAAGAACTTTTCCTTTGCATTCACAACTTGGCTGTTTGGCATAAGAGGTCTAGCTTTCATCCTGTCTTGGCTTTAGGCATGCCTTCCTCTCTAAGCTTAATCATTTCTGGCTTCTTATTTAAAGTAAAAGAGGTGCAACTCTTCTTTCATTTGAACACTTAGAGGTCAGTATTAGGTTATTAATTGCCCTAATTTCAACGTTATTGTTTCTCAGAGAATAGGAAGGCCCAAGGAGAGTTAGAGAAGAGGGAACAGTCAGTCAGGGAGCATTCAGAACATACACATTTGTTTACTGTCTTATATGGGTGCAGTTTGTGGCACCCCCAAAAATTACCGTAGTAACATCAAAGATCACTGATCACAGATCACCACAAAAGAAATAACAATGAAAAAATTTGAAGTATTGCAAGAATTACCAAAATGTGACACAGAGACATGAAGTAAACCCATGCTTTAGCAAAATGGTGTCAGTAGACTTGCTGGACACAGGATTCCCACAAACCTTTAATTGATTAAAAAGATATTAATAATGTCAGCAAAGTCCGGTAAAGTGAGATGCAATAAAACAAAGTACAAACATGTTGTTCAGATATGCATATTACTTGAACAAAGCTCTAGAAATTATAGAAATGATCATTTTAGATGTTATCAATATCTTGAAATGTAAATTCTTTTTCCTGCAACAGCCAGTTTATATTAAGTTGGAAAGTTCAATAATATTTTCTTTCTGTGGAATAAAACATTATTACCATTCTGACCACATTGAGTGTGGGAGGTATGTTTTTGATTGCCAGTTATATACTGAGAACTAAAGCAACAGGCAGATCAGGCAACCATTTGCAACCTCTTCTATAACTTTCTACCTACACAAACAGTGTTCTGTCAATACTAATCTCAACCCACCTTTCCCAAATGATAGTGTAGTTCAGTTTGTGGTATAGTTTTAATACTACTGGAAATAACTTTTCTGTAGCTTTTGATGTCAGTGATAAATCAAGAAAAAAGTTATTGATCACTTCTTTCTCAAATACATTGTAATTATATAATGCACTGTGGTTTGTTCGAACTGTAAAGCAAAAATATCTGCTAATATGCACATGTGATAGTATTAACTCATTTTATGTTATTAAAATTATACAATGCCCAATAATAGCATATGTTAAAAGAATTGTGTGCCTTCTGCTTTCTTGTCAAATATGTCATGAACTTTGTGAAATTTTTTTAAAGCTTCACTGTATAATGTTTTTGCTGTTGAGTACAACTATGAAATGATGCTTTTGTAGTTTTAAACTTCTCTGTTTTTGGTGACAGGATTCATCAATTTTAAACACATGAGTATATTTTCCCTTATTTTGTAAAACTTTATTTGATTTGCCAGAGAGATCCTTTATTTAGAAAATTATTCAGAAACTTTGATACTTCATACCACTGTTTGAAAAAAGATTATACTAGATAATACTGGTCAGTAGAGGCAAAAGGATAGTAAAAACATTCTTTTTACAGGAGAATGTGAAAAACAGTTTTCAGATACTTATTAGTATACTTTTCTTTTCCAGGTACTTGTATGTAGACATCACTGTTATAGATTGATTTACCCCAGTTCATACTGATTGACATTCTGTATTCCACTGAACCTCTGTTCAGTGTTTACTGTTAACATCCTTATTTTGAATTCTGGCATCTGCAAATTATTTTCATCCCTACTTGTATGATTTGAAATAATTTTTATAAGTTTGGATTATATGTTAAACAACAATTTGGGGTTTCTGTGAAAAATCATAATAACTTTTTGTTTTTTTTTGAGACAGTATCTCACTCTGTTGCCCGGGCTAGAATGCTGTGATGTCAGCCTAGCTCACAGCAACCTCAAACTCCTGGGCTCAAGCAATCTTACTGCCTCAGCCTCCGAGTAGTAGCTAGGACTACAGGCATGTGCCACCATGCCCGGCTAATTTATATATATATATACACACACACATATATACACATACACATACATACATATATATATATATATTTAGTTGTCCAGCTAATTTCTTTCTATTTTTTTTAGTAGAGACAAGGTCTCACTCCTGCTCAGGCTGGTCTCAAACTCCTGAGCTCAAACGATCCGCCCGCCTCGGCCTCCTAGAGTGCTAGGATTACAGGTGTGAGCCACTGCACTCGGCCTCATAATTACTTTTTAAGTCTATGTCTATACCAGGCCACCTGTAGGGCACTTGATAGATTAACAGGGCCCATTAGTGGTACATAGACCATGCTTTGAGAATATTACACTGAGCTGTTCCGGGAACAGTTAACTAAAAGAGCCACAGATGTGACTGTTACTTACACAAGAAGTAACAGGTCTGGCTGATGAAAGGCAACAGAGAGATAAAATGAAAGAAGCAATACTGCTGCCTGGTGATGACTCTGAAGACCAGTGTCTTTCCAGCACCAGGCCAAGAAGTAGAGGATAAGCAGTAGGGCAAGTAGTAAGGAATAAACACAGAATGAAGGTGAACATTACAAAAGAGTGAAACAACTAGGACAGCTGTATTAGAATGTTAAGTGAACGGCAAATGAAGTACAATTTACTTGAGTAACTTCAAACTAAGGACAGGTTGTCCCACACTGAACATGCTGTAATTTGATGGATGATTTGTTGTTGTCCAGTGTGAGAATGTAAGTTAAGTGAGTGCCATAACTTCTGTGTAATATATATTCAGTTGACCAGAACTAGGTGTGTGAAAGAAGTCGTCCTCTACTATATAGGTACCAGATTTTCTCATCTCAATACTTAGAATATTGTTGGTGTAAATGCATATATTAGTTATGTATTGCTGCATAACAAATTGTCCCAGAGCTTAACTACTTAAAACAACAAACATTTATTATCTCACAGTTTCTGTGGGTCAGGAATCTAGGTACTGCTTAGCTGGGTCTTGTGATATAAGGTGTCTCACAAACTATAGTCAATGTCGTGGTTCAGACTCCAGCTATCTCAAGGGCCCAAGAGGAAGAATTACTTCCAGGCTTCTTCAGGTTTATTGTGGCTGTTGTCATGCCTCAGTTCCTTGCTGGCAGTTGCACAGAGGACTTCAGTTGCTCACCAACCTGTTTACCGAAGGCTTCCCTCAGTTCTTTGCTACATGGGCTACTCTGTTGGGGGAGTTCCCAACAAGGCAGCAGTTGGCGAGTGATACGGAAATTAGCATCTCTTAGTAACTTAATTTTGGAAGTGACATCCAATCAGTTTTGCTATATTCTGTTTATTAGAAGCACCTTACTAGGTCCAGCTCACACAAAGGAAGGGGATTAGAAAAGGGCATGAATACCAGGAGGCAGGTATTATTGGGACAACTTTAAAAGGATGCTGCCACAATAAACAATTTCATTTGTGGGTTGGGCATATTGGCTCCTGCCTGTAATCCCAGCAGTCTGCTAGGCTGAGGTGGGAGGGGATGCTTGAGGCCAAGAGTTCAAGATTAGCCTGGGCAACATAGTGAGACCCCATCACCACAAAAAATTTTAAAAATTAACTAGGTGTTGTGATGCACACCTGAAGTCCTAGCTACTCTGGAGGCTGCTGAGGTGGGAGAATCACCTGAGCCCAGGAGTTTGAGGTTGCAGTCAGCTGTGATCGCACCACTGCACTCCAGTCTAGGCAACAAAGTCAGACCCTGTCTCTGAAAGTTTATATATTTATATTAAATGTTAAAAAAATATTTCCATGAATGAGTTGAGCAAAGGAGAGATGTTTAGGAAAATTACCTTATACTAGTAAGTCCTTCATAAATATAGGTTACAAAAATGGAAACTGAACTGTAAAAGAGGACATTAATCTCTGGACAAGACTTGTTTTAGCTAAAATTAGGTATGTCTTTTTTTATTATTATTATTTCAGCATATTATGGGGGTACAAATGTTTAGGTTATATGTGTTGCCTTTCCCCCCGGAGTCAGAGCTTCAAGCGTGTCCATCCCCCAGTAGGCATGTCTTGTAAGTGAGTACACATATCAGTTCATCTACATTATAAAAGAAAGGCTTAGGAAATGAGTGTTTTCTGTAGATTTTATCAAATAACATCTTTTCATACTGCCAACTCCTATGTTTAGAAAAGTTAGACCATCCAGATTTGATGTGTTTCAGTCATTGGTTCTCAACTCTTACTGTACGTTAGAGTCACCTTGGAAACTTCACAACCAAACAAAAAAGAGGATACTGGGCACTATTCCAGGCTAATAAATCAGAGTGAGCCCTAAAAGGTGGAGCCCAGACAAAGGTTTTTTTTTTTTAAAGCCTCTCAGATGATTCTAATATGTAGCCAGGGTTAGGAACCACTGATTTAAATGGTTCTTAATAAAAAGATTAGAACTGTGTACTTTGTCTCTCATTTAATGAAAATTGAAAAGGCAAGTAGTTTTATGAACAAGCTTTCTTCATTTAGCATGTATTTTATTCAGTGTCCAGTGTGTTCATAACCCTTGTGAGGGATAAAATGAAAAGTGGTTTAGAAATGAGAGTAAGCTATACTTCATGATATAGTTAATATATGCATTTGCAGTGATTGTCAGAATCCTCATATGCTGTAGGGTTTCAGAGAGGGGAGAGATGACGGTAGACTAGATAAGGCTATTTGGAAAAGGTGGGATCTGAGGTAGAATAGGAAAGTAAAAGATGAAATGTATAATAGTAATTTGCTTCACCGGATAGATCCTGATCCAGGGCTGTGATTTGGACAGATTTGAAGGTTTAGCTAGTAATTTGATTTTATTTTGTAGGCCACTGGCTGCACATTAAAAGCAACTGAGGAGCTTTGAAAAATGCCCCTACCAGGCTTTACTTCTGGAGATTGTTATTCAGTTCATCTAGATGGGGCCCAAGTGTAATTTTTTTAAAAAGACTCCCCATGATGCTAATGTACAGCCACAAGTATTGTAGGATCACTGGAAATTTTTCAGTAGGACAGTTTAACATTCATCCATTTATTAAATACACATGAAATATTTTATTTAATTTGTTCTTTATTGATACATGGTAGAGGTACATATTTTGGGACATGATGTATTTTTTTTATGCCACAAGCAAAGGAGAACCAGCAATAAACAAAATAGAACAGGAAAAAAGTCTCTGCTTATGCTATACAGGCACTAAGGAGCTTATATTCTATTCTGGTAGAGGAAAACGTAATTAATAATATATAATATAGTAGGTAGAGCTTTAAATGCTTTGAAGAAAATATAGTGAGGAAGGAAGGCAGAGTGGGAGGGGAGTTGGAGAGGAGAGTGCTATTTTAGGTTAGGAAAGACTTCTCTGACAATTGGCATTTGAACAGAGACTTGGGGGAAAGTGAGGGAGTGAGTAGGCAGAGGGACAGCAAAAGAAGCCCCTAGGGAGAAGTAGAATGCCAGTGACCCTGGATGCTATGGACCACGTTGTGTCTCTCCAAAATTCACATATTAAAGCCCCAACCCTCAATGTGACTGTATTTGGAGATGGGGCTTTTAAGAAAATAATTTAAGTTAAATAGAGTCATAAGGTTGCGACCCTAATCCAGTAGGCCTTGGAAGAGGAATGGAGAGAGATCTCTTTGTCTCTCTGCATGCACTGAGGAAAGGCCATGTGAGGAAACAGAAGGTGGCCATCTGCAAGCAAGGAAGAGGGCCCTCACCAGAAGCAGAACCCTGCTGGACATTGATTTTAGACTTTCCAGCCTCCAGAACTGAGAAAATAAATTTCTGTTGTTTAAGCCACCCAGTCTATGGTAATTTGTTATGGCAGCTGGAGCAGACTAAGGCACTGAAACAATGGGTTCCAGAGAGGAGACTATAGAAGAGAGTCTAAATCACAGAGGGACTTGTGGACTAGAGCAAGAATTTTGGATTTTATTCTCGATTGCTATGCACTCTACTTGCCAGAGTGTAACAAGGAAGAGGGTTGGTTGGGTGGAAAGGAGGAACCCACTGGATGGTTTTAAGCAAAGGTGTGATATAATCTGATTTACATTTGGAAAGATAACACTGGCTGCTTTTTGGGAGAATAGTCTGTGGCTGAATAATTGAAGGACATTAGTTATGAGTATGTTACAAGTATGGTATCAATGGAGTTGGTGAGAAATCAATCATCTAATTTGAGATATATTTTGAAGATGGGGTGGAAAGGATTTTCTGGTGTATTGTATGTGAGTGTGAGAGGAATAGGAGAGTGAATACTGCCTCAAAATGTTTGGTCTGAGCATCTGGAAGAATGGAGTGCTATTTACTGAGATGGGAAGATGTCAAAGAATGGTACAAGGGCAACATCAAGAGTATATTGTTAAACAAATTAGGCTATTTTGAGGTGCTATTCAGTATCCAAGTGGAGATGTTAAGTAGGCAGTTGTATGTCTGGAGTTAAGGGGAGACTTTAGTGCTGGTGATATAAATTTTTGAGTATCAGTATATAGATCGGTTGTTCCCAACCTTGGATACACCTTAGAATCAGCTTGAGAACTGTAAAAAAAATTTGAGCCTGGCCCCACCTCTACAGAGTCTTATTTAAGTGGGTCCCAGACATTCCTGTTTTAGTTTGATTAGTGGTTAGGTTAAAAAAATTTAAGACAGCTTTTATTGAGATATAATTGACATACAATAAACTGCACATAATTAAAGTATACAATTTGATAAGTTTTGACATATGACTACACCTGCGAAACCATCACCATAATCAAGATAGTGAACATATCCATCATCTCCAGAAGTTTCTTTGTGCCCCTTTTCAATTCTTTCCCAATATACCTACCCCTCTTCATCTCTCGTTGCTAGGCAACTGCTGATCTGCTGTCACTATAGTTTGCATTTTTTAGAATTTTACCTGAAAAGAATCACGTAGTATGTACTCACTCTTTATCCAGCTTCTTTCACTCAATACAGTTCTTATTCAGATATGTTGTTGAGTGTCAGTAGTTCATTTCTTTTTGTTATTGAGTAGTATCCCATTGTATGGATGTACCACAGTTTCTTTATACGTTAACCTGTTGATGGACATTTGGGTTGTTTTCAGTTTTTGGCCATTACAAATAAAACTGCTAGGAATGTTCATATACACGTTCTTGTATGGACATGTATTTCCTTTTCTCTGGGTACATATCTTGGAGTGGGATGTGTGAGTCATATGAATCACATTTTTTCATGTTTCAACATGAAGGATTTTGTGTGTATATGTGTATCTTTGAGGAAAGCTTTTATGCATAGAAAGATTGAGACTATTTTCATTATTAAAATCAATATTCAATTTATTACTTTGAGTTTAAAAATCTAGTTTTTTTCCTTAAATGTTATTTTTACAAATATTACTCTTTATAAAATTTGGCAAAATTTAGCTTTTGTATTCTAAGCATAGATATTTTTAAAAAGCATTGCAGGTGAATTCCAGTGTGGATCTAGGATTGAGAACCATTGTACAGATGATATTTAAAACCAAGGACTGAATGAGGTCACCTGGAGTAGCACTTCTCAAGCTTTAGCATGCATAAATATCCCCATAGACCTGAGAATTTGCATTTTTAAGCAGCTCCCAGGTGTTGATGTTCACAGTGGCTGGACTACACTTTGAAGTAGCACTGGTCTGGAGGGTTAGTGTAGATGGAAGAGATATCTGAAGACTTAGTCTTGGGTCAGTAACTCCAATTGGGAAGAGAGCCAGGAAACAGTAAATGAGACTGAAAGAGTAGCTGGTGAGGTAGGAGAAAGATGAAAAGGGTCTTAGAGGCTGAGTGAAAAAAGTTCCTTCCTGAAAGGAAGGAAAGGATAAGCTAAGGTGAGGACTACAGTTGACTGTTGGATATGGCAAAGTAGTTGTTGGTGACCTTGAAAGAAATAATTTTGCTAGAAAGGTAAAAGGACAAGAGCCTGATTGATACAAGCCTATGAGAGAGTGGGAGAAAGAAGCTCAGAGAGTGAGTATAGACAAATCATTTGAGGCTTGTCATGGAAAAGAAAACAGAAATGAGGCAGTGGCTAGAAAGGGATGTAGACTCATGGAAGAATTTTTTCCCTGCCTTCCTGCCTGCCTGCTTGCTTCCCTCCCTCCCTTCCTTCCCGAATTATTATAATGTGTTTTGTATGCTGACAGGAATAACCTAGTGGAGAAGAAAATATTGTTGAAACAGCAAAGAAAGGAGATTAGTGACATGAGTGGTATCATGGAAAAAGTATCCAGTGGGCAGAGAGAGAGATGGCTTAAATAGGAATAGGGATAGGAGAGGGAAATCAGAGTATATGGGCACCGACAGGAGGTTATGGACATTTTAATTAAATGGCTTCTATTTTTTCTGAGGGAGAAGAATTAAGGTCATCCCTTGATAAAATGGCACATGATAAAAGTAAATTTTGTTCAGTGCTGTGTTCCCAGTACTTTGAAGAGTGATTGGCATGTAATGAGTACTTAATATTTGTTAAATAAATGTAAGGAAGAGTAATCTTGGAGGGGAGAAGGTGAGGAATCAAGTAAATAAGGCTGCTGTTGGGTTAGGCTAGAGCAGTGTTAGTGAGAAAAAGGGGAACAGTTCCAATAATATGGAGGAAAAACGGAAAGGACCTGATGTTTATTTGGAGAAGAGAAAGGAAAGGTTGAGGGTGACCTATTTATAGTCCTGAAAATTGTCCTTAGTCTTTCAAATTAAGTGAAAATTTAATACCAAACTGTTATTTCATGACTTGAGAGTTTTGTCAGAGAATTACTGAATATGCTAACCTAGTTTTTATAAAACTGATGTGAGTAATGTATTTTGTCTGTTTACCAAGGACTAGTAATCAAGCCTTCTCTGCTACCACCTCCCAGGAGTTTAGGGAAAATTGTGTTCTGGTCTTCTGCAGAGGTGTTTGATTTTGAAAATTCAGTAGTCCTAGAGGTGGGCGAGGTGTCACGCACCTGTAGTCCCAGCTACTTGGGAGGCTGAGGTGAAAGGCTCAGTTAAGCCTAGGAGTTGGAGGCTGTAGTGTGCGATGATCAATCATGTCTGTGAATAGCCACTGCACTCCAGCCTGGGCAACATGAGATCCCACGCACATCACATGTGTGTGTGGCGTGCGTGTGTGTTGTGTGTGGTGCGTGCGTGTGTGGTGTTGGGGGTGTATGTGGTGCGTGCGTGTG
>CAUYRT010034966.1:0-24440 GCA_963574885.1 Lepilemur ruficaudatus
TAGTATAGTATTAATAACAAAGTCCAAAATCCTCTACCTTATCATCTTCTTTAACTAAATCTTCACTGTGATTATTTCATATCTGAGTGGCTCCCTCAAGTATAGGTAGAATCAATGAGATAAGATTGAGAGACAGGAAAATTGTAAAACTATATCTAGACACTAGCCCTGCTTCCTCAGACTGAATCCAGCAAAGTGTACCAGAAACACATCTTTGCTCTCCTGAGGATAAGATTTTGACATGATCTTCCACTGCCTTATTTGCATTGTATCCTCAGTGGGATGGTCATTGAATTGGCTCCTTAACACAGTCCTGGGAAGAGCCAGTTAGAGGGAAACCTTAGCACAGGCTCTCCAAGAGCACGCAAGTAAGACACCCTGAATGTATCCTATGACAAAAAGTCTCAAAGATAGGAAGTTGCAGGGGCTTTATTTTTGCCCCGGTTAAAGGAAGGGTGTATTAGAAACCTTTTTTAAAAAATCCCTCTAATCTTCATGACACAAATTGCAGACCAAAAAAATGATAAAAATCACAAAATATCCTTGATTGGAGGGAACATAAGAGAAGTGTGCCTCCACTGCCCCCGTCTTCCTAGTAAACGCGACTCTGAGATTCTCTGAGAGAACGGCAAGTGTGTGTTTATCAGAAGGAGGGCACAGGTTAAGAGAGGGCTGAGATACACAGCTCAAGGATGGTCTCATTTTCTAATCCCACAAAGTTGTATTTTCCTGGGAGAATATGATGCATTTTCGCCACCATAAAATTCAGTCTATCTTTATTCTAATGAGCCCTTGGGTGCTTGATGTAGAAGCAAGTCTTGGAAAATAATTTTGGCAAGAACTCAGACTTTGGAGTCAGGCAGTCCTGGGTTCGAATTCTAGCTATACTTTTTGAAAGATAATATATGGCAAAGAGGTTCAAAGTCAGGACTCTGGTGGCAGCTTGCCTGGGTTTGAATCCTGATTCCAGGTTTACTAGCTAGTTACTTACTTAACCTCTCTGTGCCTCAGTTTCCTCATCTTTGAAAGGGAGATGATCATAGTACCTATGTCAGAGGGTGGCTGTGAGAATTAAAAGTTGAAACTTACATAAAGCATTTATAGTAGTGCCTAGCCCATGGTCAGTATTTGGTAAGCGCTCATAGTTACTCTTATTCATTAGCAATGTGACCTTGGGCAAGTTATATAACCTCTCTGAGATTCAGTTCCTCATCTATAAAATTAGAATTACAGGGCTGTGAGAATTAAACAAAGCATGTAAAGCTCTTGGCACAGAATCTTATTACATAGTTGGTACTTAATAAACGTGTGCTTATTAGATCCGTTTTGACATCAGAGAAACTAGAAGATAAATTGTTCATAAATGAGTAATCTAACAACACCCACAAAATATTCTACAGTACCATGGTTTATGTAAGTTTTTTAAAAATTGTGTCTTTACATTTCTATTCCCAGCTTCACTCTATTTCTATTTAACATTTGACTTGAATTTTTTCCAGGTATTTCGATATTTTAATTTTAGATGCAGCACTCTTCATTCTTGCTATATCTGCTAAAATAAATTTTTGCCAAATGCTTTATAGAAATTAAAGATGATTATTGTGTTCCCACTGGCTGTTTCTCTACAAGAACATCAACACGCCTTCCTCCCCACTAATAAGCTTTTTGAATGTCACTGATGCACACGTAAGAAAGACATGATACTGAACCTGGTCTAGTGCAGACACTTTCTTGGTTGTCCAAGGATCACAGTCTTTGTACCTGGAGTAAAGGGCGAACCCACAAAGCACTGAGCAGGTGAGGATTGCCCAGAGTCCCAAGAGGTTGATGTAGAGAGACCTAAAGGAGTGAAGACAAACCAGCAAAATGATAATTGTAATTCCTATCCCAAAGATTAGGAAACCTGTTGCATGAGCAAAAGAGACTTTCATGATTCTACTCATTAAACGCACATGACCATTTGGTTATCAAAAATGCTACTTGTTTTATTCTAGTCTCCTATTGTGTTTCTGATTTAATCAACAACATATTTGGAAATGTTTGGAATAGATGAGGTTTTCTCACATAATGAGTGTGTCCTCCTGGTCAGAATTCCATAGGCATTGTTAGCTTTATAAGGGAACTTAATTATAGTACTTCAGGTCTTCTTGTCGTGAAATAAGGATTTTAATAGTCAACATAGCAGTAACTATTACTCATTTTCCTTTTAAAACGAAAGTAATTATAAGCTGCTAAACATTGTTAGCATCGACACAGCAACTCACCAAACTTGTTTAAATGTTATTTATAAGACCACACATTCATTAAGTGTGAATGCAAACCTGTATTCTTTTGACAGATATCTTTTCACACAATGTTCGGCATTATAATACTCTGTGTGCTCCAGTAGAGCATAAAGGTTTACACAACAGCATGGGAGTGAGACCCGAGCATAAATCCTGGCTCTACCATAGAAGACCCTGGACACGTCTTCATTTTTTTCATTTACACATAGAGATATCAATGCCTACATCACAAAGTCCTACGACTAAATGAAATAGTGTGTATCATATAGCACAGGACTCTCATACAATAAACACTTGTTAAATGGTAGTTATTGATATTATTGGTGTTAATATCATTGAATGCTGTGTCTTAATAATCAGTTGAATAGTAAACACTTCTCTCACTCAGGTGGCTACATGTTTTTTCCAAAGGTGCTATGGTGGACGGTGCTGAGCAGCCCTAGGCCAAAGAGAGGTATCATCCTCCAGGGTCATGCCTCCTTCCCGGGGGGGCAGCCTGCATCCACTGACTAGTGGATTCAGAGGGTTAAAGGCCCAGTCCCTTCATCCTACCTTGGGACAAGTCTGAAGAGCCACTGTAGCTCTAGAGCTCTGTGGAGACAGCATTACAGCGCAGTGTCTCCCTCCGGCCAATCCTGCTTTTTTTCCTTCCGTTCTGCAGGTATTGATGCCCTAAGAAACTCTTGCAAGCTAACCTCCACTTGGAGTCCACTTCGGGGAGAACCCGCCCTGCCACAGGTGCCAGACAAATTGCTGCCTTTTCCCTTGAATTGACTAACATTACTGTATATTTTGCTATTATCTCTTCTCCAAATTACCAGAAAATTATGCCTAGATACTCTCATGCTCACTTATGTCTGAGTTCAATACTGTTGAAATCATGCTGTTTCATTTTATTTTCATGCCATTTAAATTGATCACTTATCAACATCTGATAATGTCCCTTGTCAATCAATGTCAGTAAGTCTTGGCTTTTTGACAGGGATCCATTCTTCCTCCTACAGCACCAGCACTAAAAAGCAGGTGAAAATGGCTCCCCTGGGTTCCCAAGAGTCTGCCTTGCTCAGGAGATCCATTGGGATATTCTTAGAGGAATTAATTTTTATTAAGAAAGCTCTAATGCTGTTATTGTTATTTTAGTTATAAAATCAAGCTTTTTGAGTTTCAGGTTCCCAAAGAAACAGAAGAAGAACTTGTGCACAATTACTCTGGGACAGGTATTAGCTCTAGTACAGATTTAAAAGTCCAACAGACTACTATATATGTAAATTACTTTCTTTCAAAATTCCTTAAAGTACCAGAACACCTAAGCTCATATTCAGTTATTACATTCATATTTATATAGACCTTTCATTGTGAAATTTCCCAAAGACTTAATTTCTAAACCAATTAACTCTCAATGTATTGAGTTCTGACATATGACATCACAGTATGTGCATCTTCTCCTCTTAATAGAAATAGAATGGCCGCTCCTCCCACCCCAACCACCCTGTACTCTTAATCTATCTGGAATATTTAAGCCCCTATACACATGCGAGCAGAGTCAACCTTATTTATCAGCTGAGTGGTGGCCACCAAGCTGATCTGAGGCCTCCAGAGAAAGAACCAGCCACCATTCCACTCTTCGCTAAGCCAAGGAAGGCTGGAAAGTCCCTGGCCATGCTGTCCTTCCTATCTCTGTGCTTTTGTCCAAATCGCTCCACCAAACTAGAATGCCTTCCCACTTGCCTCCATCTGCCCAAATTATGATCATTCTTCATAGTCAGTCTTCCAGATCAACAGGAATCTCTCACCTACCCTCTGCCTTCATATCACATCAGTTGTAGTGGAAAAGGAATGTACATTTACTAGACTTCTATCATGTGTGTGCCAAACACAATATTGCAGGATACCTCCCATGAGAGATAGAGTATTTCTTAGACTTCTTTTTACAAGTTTAGAAACTGCATCTCAGAAGGAATAAGTAATTTTCCCAGGATCACTCAAGTAGCAAGTATTAGAACAGGGTTATAAACCCATGACTGTGTCTGAAAATGAAATACAAGGCACTATATACACTCTGGAACATTTCCTCTATTGTTATATTGTTTCATGAAATTGTTATATCTTGCTAGTATTATTTTACTTTTCATATACTGGCATATATTTTCCTAATTTGATATTAACTTCTTTCATGACAAGGGCCATATATTTATAATTTTTTTATCCCCATAGGTCCTGATAGAAACAGATGCACAATAAATGTTTATTTATTTCATAATATTTGTCTTACTTTAATAATTCATGTAAATATTTTCAAATCTCTGATTTAAAACAAACAGTACCACTTTGCTCTGCTTGGTCCTTTTGTAATCAAGTACGTAATTTATCTCTTGGAATTTCTAGACACAAAAGACTTAAACTTGAGCTATACTTGACTTATGGAAGTGTTTCCATAAAGACAACTGATGCGTTATTAATGATTTGTACACCATAGTGTATGACTTACATTTTTGCCTGGAATCTGCTTTTACAGGAAATATATCTCTGTACTTGGGATTGGTTGATACCATAGATGGTGGTCCACGTGAAAATACCTCCTATGATAATTGTCCAGAAGGTGTGTCTTTGTAAAGGATTAGGATTAAAACTAAATGAAAAGAAACAGAAGACAAATATGAACAGTTAGCAAAAGACTAAAGAAAAAAGTCCTCCTAGACTATTTTTCAGAAGCAAACAATGTGTACTTACATACATACATAAATATGTACAAATTTATTAAGTAATATAAAAGGTAGAAATACTTCTAACTTAAGTTCAATGACACAAAAACTTATTTTCAGAGATCTGGAAATTCTAGACGGGATTGGGAGGAAATGAATGTTCTAATCATTCTGAACATTTATACAAGTTGTTCTCCTATAGTCTTAAGAAACTGTTGTGTAAACTAATTTGACATGCTATAATCAGAGAAGAACATAAAACACACAACACAGGGGTGGGAGGATACATTCCTAAATGCACCACAGCAATAGATTTGGTACTAAAATAAACACAAAATTAACACATTTTGTGTATATAATTCCTCTCTCAGCATATGTAGTCATAGGGCTCATTTATATTCAAGTTCAAGAAGTCAGTCAATTAATGTAGTTTAAAGGTTTTCATTTTCTAAAATTACCATATGCCAGTATAATCACACTTCCATTTAAAAGGCTGTATGCATAAGCTAAATACTAATAGCTTAAAACCACTTTATGACATGTGCATAAGCCCAAAATATTGTTACAAAGAAAATTCAATTTCCATGCTTGAAATATATTTTAACCATTTTTACTGGAAGGAAAATGAGTTTGCTCATCTCTGATACACCATATGAGCTTGAAAATTTTCTGCAAAATTAGCTTGCATGGACACTTTTTTTTGATATATATTTTCTTTTTTCAAATTTCAGAATATTATGGGGTTACAAACATTTTGGTTACATATATTGCTTTTGCATCACCCAGGCCAGAGCTAAAAGTGTGCACATCCCCCAGACAGTGCGCTCTGCACCCATTAGTTATGAATTTACCCATCCCCTCCACCCGCCTCCCACTGCCCGGCACCTGATGAATATTACTACCATGTGAGCACCTAAGTGTTGATCAGTTGGTACCAATCTGATGGCGAGAACATGTGGTGCTTGTTTTTCCATTCTTGTGATACTTCACTTTGAAGAATGGGCTCTAGCTCCATCCAGGATAATACAAGAGGCACTGGTTGATCATTGTCTTTTATGGTTGAGTAGTACTCCATGGCATACGTATACCACATTTTCATTAATCTACTCATATATTGATGGGCACTTGGGTTGTTTAAGGCATCAACCATAACTTTTCTAAGCAATTCTCCAGAAATAACATATCAGATTATATAATGTACATTATATACATGTATGTATATAAATACACGAATATATGATTATAATACACAATCATGATAAACTATATTAATACATTATATATTGTCAGGGCAATATCAGAAGAGAAACTCTCAGTGCTGATTAAAACAAAGAATTGTCAAAATGGAATCAATGTCTTTTAGTGTCTGTCTCCTAAGAGGCTTCCTTTTCTTATCTTTCCACTTCCCTTATCGTCCTGCCCTACCTTTCAACCTATTCTGGACTTTAATATCCAGAAGAAAATACTCTTTTGCCATAAACTCCTTCTCAGGAAGAAGCATCACCCTAAGTACCATGCAACTAAGTACCACTTGTCTGTTTTAACCCCTCAAAGAGCATGTGGAAAACCCTACACATTTACTCACCAGTTTCAGTTTGCTATGCCACATCCTTAGTGGTTTTGTTGGTTTGTTTTCGAATGTTAACCTATTTCAATAAGGAAATTATTTTCAAGAGAAAACAAAAGATATGTTCTGTTAACCAAGAGGTAAATAGCAACTTACTTCCAGAAGTTTAATCTTCCACCGTTATAGGCATCATTTAAAATAGTGTTGATTCCACCTTGAACCACCACAGCCCGTATAATCACAGTTGCAAATCCAGCCACCATGATCCCAGCTTGAAAAACATCTGTCCAGATAACTGCTTTAAGACCACCCTTGGAGAGAAAAGTGTATTAGAATTAATGCTTCTATCAGACGTTATTAAGCATCCATACACTTACACGCTATGGGGGACAAAAATGATGAGAAGGTGCGACTTAACCAAGAGGTACACTCAGGGGAGATGGTCAGGTTGGGAGAACCTCCACAGAGAAGGAGATATTTAAGCCAAGCCTTCAAACATAAGCAGAGGCAAAGACGGAAGGTCCTCCCAGCAGAGAAAACAGCATGGTTAAATGCATAGAGGGGTCAAATTATATGGCATGTTGAATGTGGCCAGAAATGTATTTTGGAATGAAGTGGAGTGGGGTGGGGAGATTGCTGGGAAGAAAATTCAGAGTCAGACTGCAAGTCAATATTGTGAAATTCATCCTACAGACAGGGCTGATATTTAATCAGTATGCATCCAGATGGTCATACCAGTTGTTGAAAAACTAAAATTGTTTTATAATAGCCACTGCCACAAACTTCCCAAGCATCCCCCTCCAGTCTCTATGCCCTGAGCTGAAGCAGCCCCTGCCTGAAGACCCCGTCTTCTATAAGATCAGCAAATAAAAGATTAAGATTTAGACTATCAGAGATCCCATAAGCTGTGCATCACTGCTAAGGACCAGCATGCCTGATAACATCAGTGCCGTGCTGTACTGGTTGTTGCATATTTTGTCACCGCTGCCTACAAACAATGGGAAGTTATCACAGGTTTTTTAGCTGAGGAATAATATGAGCACAGCTGTAATAACTTGGCAACAGCAAGGATGAATCAGGAGGCAAGATTAGCAACCACAGCAATGGTTCAAATGAAAGAAAAAAATTCACTTATGATCCATGTTCTACAAAGGATCGAATTTTACCCCAGACTAAATATTCCTTACAAAAAAAAAAAAGTTACACTGTGGGAGGTCAGGAGGAGGTATGAACAACCTAGTTTGCAGCACACAACTACGGGAATTTTCAGCTATGCAGAGCAAGTAGATAGAGTGAAAAGGCAATGTGTTGACGTACCAGCGTGCAGTAGAATGTGCAGACCACCCCGGTTGCCACTACTACACCCCACAGATCAAATTCTGTGACTGTAAGAGAAAAAAGAATGCATGTGTAAGTATAAAAAATGCATAATAAAAATACTTCCCAAAAATTATCAGAAAAAGAAGCTAAGTCATTTATTGGGCACCTACCTCCATACCCACTTGCCTAAAACTAGGTCCAAATCTCATAAATGTCAAAAAAAATGGATTTTAAAGTTATATTTGATAAATTTCTACCCTCAGACACCATATACAAATCCAACATTGGCCAAATTAAATACATGGAAAAGCATTTATGTTGTAATCAAGCTAAGAAATTGCTTGATACTATGAGGTAGTTGTTCAAACTGAATGGGGTCAAAGGGTATTTGTCATCTCTCTCCCCATTAGACTTGGTACAGATAAGCACTATTCTGCCAGTCCTGGAAAGATGCATTACTAAGATGCACGCTACTAAGATGAGACCTAGACGAAGAAAAATTTGTATGATTCGCTACCATTTATCTGAGAAGTGGAATAATGTTATGTTTTCTAAATGAAAGGAGAAGTCAAAAACAAACAAAAAATATTTACCTGTAGGAGAGGAAGGAAACAGGGTAGAGGAGACAGACAGATATAACTTAGACTTCTCTAAACATATTTTGGTTTATAGATTTCACTTTGGAACCATGTAAATATTCTACATAATTATACAAAATTAAAGGAATTCCTCTAAAACCGATTTATGTGATTAACTGTACACCTCGGTAAATTCACTGAAAATCATTTAATTATACACTTAAAATGGAATAAAGGCATGATATGTAAAGTATACTTCAATAAAGGAAAAAAAAATTAAATTAGAAAAAACTCCTCAAAATCAAAATGAAATAAATTGAACCTAACTGCGTATCAAATTTATGACATTACCACTCAGAGAAAAATACGTCACAAGACTTTAAGCCACAATTTAACATACATCCCCACTAGGATACACCCCATGGGAAAAAACAACTGCAAAGAAAAAAAATTTGAACTGTCTTTGGCCATCATATTATTAGTTACAATTTGGAATAGCTTGGAAATAGCAATTCCAAATTGTAACTAATAATATGATTATCAACTATGCATATTAAAATCACCAGAGGGAAATTTAAAAATCCTGTTAACTGGCTCACTCAACAGCCAATTAACTCAGAATCCCAGGGTTGGAGACCCAGGAAGCAGTATTTTTTAACGCTCCCAAGTGAGTCCAATTTGCAGCTAAGGTTGAGAAATCAGGAAACAACTTGAGGAGTTGCTGGACAAGAATGGGATAATTTGAGCATTGATAATAATATTAACCTTAATGGTATGAAATAACATCAAACCTTTAAGTCCATTAGTTCATTAGGATTTTTTTTTTTTTAGTTTCAGTTACTCTTGGAAGATAGCAGGGAACCGGTTTATTATTTTAAAAAACTTGTTATAAGGGGAAAAATCAGACATTTATCCTGCCTTTCCTATACAAACTATTTTCAAGGTAACTAAATAGTTGATAGGAGGAAATTCCTCTTTATAGAAGTATTCCATCTAATCAATGAAGAAGGAATAATAGAATTAGAATATCTCATTCTATAAGCCCTAATGAAATAATAAACCTAGAATGATCTTCAATAGCTGCTAATATTTTATTTTTGAAAAAACCTGACATTCTGTGCCTCCTGAAGGAAATAAACTTATAGACAGCACCTATGAAATATTATCTCTAAAATGTTGAACTGGAGTCTGAGAAAACTTCTAGATCTAACTACTAGGTTTATAAGAAATACAGAGGAGTGGGGCCATTAAATGACCCCATGGAGATGCAGTCAGTAAAACTGAGAACCTGGAAAAATTCACAGAACAAATAATCCAGTTTCTTCAACAAGTAAATTACAGTGTTAATGGGAAAGAAATAGGAGGGAAATTATAAGTTTAAAAAGACTTTAAAAGAGCTTCAAAATACAACCAGTAAAAATTGACAGAGAAATAGAAAAATCAATAGTTATATTTGGAGATTTTAATATTCTTCTCTCAATAATTGATACAAGTTAAAAAAAATCAATAAAGATATGGAAGATGTGAACAATATTGTTACCCAACTGAACCTTTGATCTTTACAGAACATGACATTTAATAAGCACCCAGTATAGATTCTTTTCAAGAGTACGTGGAATGTTCACCAGCATAGACCATATCCTGGGCCATAAAACAAACCAATAAATTCAAAGGATTAAAATCATAATAGTTCTCTGACCAAAGAAGTATTAATGTAGAAATAAATGACAAAAAGATATGTTAAAAATCCTCAAATATTGAAAATCAAGCAACACTTCTAAATAACCCATGAGAGAAAGCAATCACAAGAGAAATTAGAAAATATTTTAAACTTAATAAAAACACAAGGTATCAAAATCTTTGGGCTGCAGATAAGGTAGTGCGTAAAGAAAAAATAATAACTTTAAACATTTACATTATAAAGTAAAACATATTTTAAATCAAGGTAGACCTGAACTTCTGCCTTAAGAAACTAGAAAATTTAAACCCAAAATAAGTAGAAGAAAAGAAACAATAAACATAACAGCACAAATTAATGAAATAGAAAACAGAGAAAATCAACAAAGCTAAAATGGTTGTTCTTAGAAAAGATTAAAAACATCAATAAAAGACTAGAAAGATAAACCAAGATAAAATGATAGAAAAGGTATCTTATCAGTATTAGGAATAATTAGAAGGGACATCACTATAGCTATTACAAACATTAAAAGGACAGCAAGAGGATATTACAAACAACTTTATGCCAATGAATTTGATAAATTAGACCAAATGATTGCATTCCCTAAAAAACACAATTCACCAAAACTGACTCAGTAAGAATTAGAAAATATGAATAACTCTATTAAAGAAATTAAACCCATAAATCAAAACCTTCATGCAAAACAAACATCAGGCCCAGATGCCTTCATTGTGAACTCTACCAAGCATTTAGGAAAGAAATCCTTCAAATCAACTTACTAGCAAATCAACTTTAGTAATACATAAAAAGAATAATATGCTATGACCAAGTGAGATTTATCCCAAGAATCAAAAATTGGTTTAACATTCAAAAATCAATGTAACTTTCCACATTAACAGTGCAGTAAAACAAGAAAGAGAACTAAAAGGCATAAGGGTTAGAAAAGAATTAAAAATTTTCTCTATTGATAAACAACATGAAAATCCTAAGGGATCTCCAAAACCCTACTTAAATTAGTAAATAAATTTAGCAAGTTCTCAGGACAGAAGATCAACAGATAAAAGTCAATTGCATGTTTACATACTTGCAATGAATAATGGGAAAAGGATATTATAACACAATACCATTTGCAATAGCATAAAAAAGTCCATTATCTAGGAATAATCTAAGAAATATGTGCAAGATCTCAACATCAAAAGCTACAATCATTATTAAGAGAAATTTTAAAAGGCCTAGGTAAATGAATAGATATACTATGCAATGTAGTAGAAGAATGTCTGCTTTTGTGGAGTGTCTGTATAAATCTTTTGATCCCTTTTAATGAGATTATTTGTCATTTTAAATTCATTTTATTATTTCATGAACCAATAAACCCAGCCTCAGTAGTCATCAGGAAGATGCAAGTTAAAACCATAATAAAATAATAGATGATACCCATGAGAATGGTTGAAATGAAAAGTAATAATACAGAATCTTGGCAAAGATGTGGAATGACTGGAATTGTCATATATTGTGGAATGAGCATGTAAAATGGCACAACCACTTCAAAAAACTATTTGGCAATTACTCTTAAATTTCATACATACATCTACCTTGAGCTGGATCAGAATAGATGTATGTTTATCTTTATACAACTTCCATGGAACAGAATAAAGAACCCAGAAACAAAGCCAAATACCTACAACCAACTGATCTTCAACAAAGCAGACAAAAACATACACTGGGGAAAGGACACCCTATTCAATAAATGGTGCTAGGAAATTGGATAGCCACATGCAGAAAAATGAATTATATCTCACCACATATAAAAATTAACTCAAGATGAATTAAAGACTTAAATGTAAGACCTAAAACTATAAAAATTCTAGAAGAAAACCTAGGAAAACTCTTCTGGGCATTGGCCTAGGCAAAGAATTTATGACTAAGGCCCCAAAAGCAAATGCAACAAAAACAAAAATGGACAGATTGGACTTAATTAAACTAAAAAGCTTCTGCACAGCAAAAGAAATAATCAACAGAGTAAACAGACAACCTACAGAATGGGAGAAAATATTAGTAAACTATGTAGCCAACAAAGGATTAATATCTAGAATCTACAAGGAACTCAACCAGAAAAACACAAGTAACTCCTTTAAAAAGTGGGCAAATGACAGAAACAGACATTTTTCAAAAGAAAAAAAATATGAAAAAATGGTCGACACCACTAGTCATCAGAGAAATGCAAATTAAAACCACAATGAGATACCACCTTACACCATTCAAAATGGCCATTATTAAAAAGTCAAAAAATAATAGATGTTGGCAAGGATGCAGAGAAAATGGAATGCTTATCCACTGTTGGTGGGAATGTAAATTAGTACAACCTCTATGGAAAACGGTATGGAGAGTTCTCAAAGAAATAAAAACAGAACTACCATTTGATCCCACAATCCCACTACTGGTTATCTACCCAAAGGAAAAGTAATCATATTGAAAAGATACCAGCACGCAAATGTTTATTGCAGCACTATTCACAATAGCAAAGATATGTAATCAATCTATACGTAATTAACCTAAGCGTCCATCAACCAATGGGTGGATAATGAAAATGTGGTGCATATATATGTGTGTGTGTATATATATACCACAGAATGTTACTCAGCCATAAAAAAAAAATGAAATTATGTCTTTTACAACAACTTTGATGGAACTGAAGGCTATTATTTTAAGCAAAATAATTCAAAAACAGAAAGTCAAATATTGCATGTTCTCCCTTATAAGTGGTAGCTAAATAATGGACACACATGGACATAGAAAGTAGAATAATACACACTGGAGACTCAGAAGGGTGGGAGGGTGGAAGGGCGGTGTGGAATGAGAAATTACCTATTGGGTACTAAGTAAACTAATCAGGTGATGGTTACACAAAAAGCCCAGACTGCACCATTACATAATATATTCATGTAACAAATCTGCACATGTACCCCATAAATCTATAAAAATAACTTTTAAAAAAGGAAATGAAAACAGTTGTCACAAAGCAAAGCGCTCAAAACCTCTACAAGAACGTTCTTAGCAGCCTTGATTCACAGTAGCTTAAAACTGGAAACAACCCAGTGTCCATCAATAAAAGAATGGATTGAAGGGGCACAGCAGCTCACACCTGTAATCCCAGCACTTTGGGAGGCCAAGGTGGGAGCATCTCTTGAGGCCAAGAGTTTGAGACCAGCCTGAGAAACACAGTGACCCCCGTATCTAGGAAAAATAAGAAAAATTAGTGGGGTGTGATGATGTGCACCTGTAGTCCCAGCTACTTGACAGGCTGAGGTAGGAGGATCGCTTGAGCCCAGGAGTTCTAGGCTGAGCTGCGATCCTGCTACTCTGCATTCTAACCTGAGTGACAGAGTGAGACCCTGTCTCTAATTTAAAAAAACAAAAACAAACAAACAAACAAAAAAAAAACAGGCTGGGCACAGTGGCTCACGCCTGTAATCCTAGCACTCTGGGAGGCCGAGGCAGGAGAATTGCTCAAGGTCAGGAGTTCAAAACCAGCCTGAGCAAGAGCGAGACCCCATCTGTACTATAAATAGAAAGAAATTAATTGGCCAATTAAAAATACATACAGAAAATTAGCCAGGCATGGTGGTGCATGCCTGTAGTCCCAGCTACTCGGGAGGCTGAGGCAGGAGGATCGCTTGAGCCCAGAAGTTTGAGGTTGCTGTGAACTAGGCTGACGCCACGGTACTCACTCTAGCCCAGGCAACAGAGTGAAACTCTGTCTCAAAAAAATAATAAGAGAATGGATAAACAAATTTTGGTACATGCGTACAATGAAGTACTACTAGCAATAAAAAGGAATGAACTACTGACACATGTTAGCAGCATGAATGAATCTCAAAGACATTTTATTGAGCAAAAAATATCAAACACAAAAAGGCTTTATATGATTCCATTTACATAAAATATAAGAACAGATAGAAAACTAATTTATGGTAGTAAAAATCAGAAAGTGGTTGCTTGGGGTAGTAGGGGGATTTATTAGAAAGAGTCACAAGAAAAATGTCTGGCATTGGATGATAGAAATATTCTATATCTTGACTTGGGCGGTAGTTACATGAGTATACACAATTATTAAAACTCACCCAACTGTACATTTAAGTTCTGTGCATTTGATTGTATATAAGCTATGCCATAACAAAAACTGGTTTTCAATTTTAAAAAGCAAGAAAGAGAAACTTAAGAAATAACTAATTGCAGCTACATAAACTTATTTGGATCCTGATTCTAACAAACACTGAAAAAAAATCAGGGAAATATGAACACTGACTTAATATGAAATTAAGAAATTAATATTAATGTTTTAGATATAATGATGGTATAATTATCTTTAATAGAAACAGATTTTTATTTTTAAAAGACATATTGAAATGCAGATGAAATTATTTAACATCTATTTTGTTTACAGCAAAATAATCTGGTGGGGGAAACGGGAGAGAATTAAAACTGACTATGAGTTGATAAATATCAATGTAGAGTGATGAGTACATTAGGGTTCAATGCACGATTCTCTCTATTTTAGTGTTTGTTTGAAGTTTTCTATAATTAAAAAAGTTAAAAAAAGAAAAGAATGAACCTAGAGAATGTTAAGATCCAATTCAGTTAAATGAGTTTCTATTGAGCACTGTTGCACACGGAGTACTGTGTCTACGCCTGTGCCTTGTTCATGGTAACATCTAGAATTGACACTCTAGTCATCAAAATGCAGTCCCTGTCTCCCTAATTTACTCCCAGAGAGTGGCTTGAGCCTGATAAGAACAGAATCCTTAATTTCTTCACAGACTGAAGTCAGTGCTCTGATTATTCCCAGAACTGCCCTTTGAAACCTTAATATCTTTAATTACACTTAAAGCCAATAGGTAACTTATGAAGTTTATAACTCAGTTCTTGACATATGAAATGATCCGGTCATGATGTTGGTAATATTGACATGGAACATGCTCGGCATTCAGAGTTCAAGAGCACATTACATAATGGAATTCCTCTTTGTAATGATACTGTTGTACTTTATAAATGTAGGTAATATTATTATTACCACATCTATCATAAAATCAAGAAATCAGAGTGTAGAGTTAGTAGGTTTTCTCCATATTTATTAACTCCAGGAACTGCACCACATTCTTCCCATCACAGAGTCCACTTGTCCATTTTACAAGGAAATTTTAAAGATAAACTCACTTCCGACTGATAAAAATTTAAAGGACATGGGGTTTCCCAGGAGCCTTTTGAAGATATCGCTAGCATGAACCTTTGCCTCAATAAATTATCCCAGTCTGCTTTTATCTGCCCAACTCTAGCGAATATAGGTAATTTGTTGATCAGCACAGTCTTCTTAAATGTATTAGTAAGAACACTACAGCTGTTTGTCCTTTTGTCACTAGGAGCAGTCTGCTATTGCAAATCACACAGCTCTCTTTCTCTTACATTTTGGGTCATATTAGAAATGCGGAAAAGAAAAGCTTCTCTCCCTGCCAGATTTTATTAACACAACGGACCTGAGCAGAATTACAGAGAAGTCTCCTAGATGCTAGTGTTGACACTGAACGCACTCTGCCCCCTTGTAAAGCTGACGTAGGTCACCAGAAGCATTCCTCCCTCTGCTCATCTCCCCATCTCCCCAAGGAGAGAAGTTTATTAAAGATGAACCTCAAAATGTGAGTTACCTAATTGGCAACTCTAAAATGTACCTTGATTCAAAGCCAGTGCAGGGGCATAAATAACAATTCCAGTATACAGAATCTAGGGGGGAGGAAAAGAAAGCCAAATTAATTATGTGAATTATAAAATTCATTAATTATATGTATGAATTATGAAATAAAATATTGATTTTTTCTTCTAACTTCAATTGTGAATTAAAACAGCAGTTTCCATGTACTTAATTAAATTTGTTTCTAACTTGAAAATGTTATTTAAATAAAGTTGATTCTTCTCCTTTATTTTTGGTGTGGTCATAAGTTACAAATATATTTTATGACCAACTTTATGCAAAAATATGGACTTTTTATGTGGTGCCTAGTGCAAATGGTCACTGATCCAAAACTCAAGCTTGAAATCAATTTTCCTAGATCTAAAACAGTTAGAAAAAAGAAAAAAATATTCATTTAAAAAGAAAATGGACCCTCGATCATATGTCTTTAAACTATTCTTAATTACTGCATAATTAATTGAGAAGACAGTAAACATTTTTTAAACTGATTTTTAAAAGTTTATATATCCATAAATTAAACAAAAGTGTAAATTTGCACTAAAAATTCTAAAAGCCAATAAAAATTATATTCCACCTTTTTAATATTATTTGTTGTTTTCATTCACACAGTCAACAAATATTTGTTGATCTGGGGTAAAACAATGAGTAAGATAAATGCAGCCTTTTTCTCAAAATATCATTTTCATTGCATTTGATCTTTTGAATATATCGCATAGAAGCCAATTCTATGATTAATTCCATAAAAACACATTATAGAAAACATATTAAGTATTAACTAGTTAATACTTAATAAATAATTAATATTAAATAATGTTTAATTATATTATATAGGTAAAGCTATGGAAGTCTTGCAAAAATGAACTAGCTTTCCACAGTCATTATTCTGTCCAAGTTGAAGATTTATTAATAAAAATGTGACCATGGGCCACCTTCCTAACACCCTTGTCCCCAATTCTCATTTCTGTTGACATTTCTAAGATCCAAAGAGGGTCTTAACAGTTGACGAATGCCAGCTACCAGGCATGGCTCTGTATCGAAATCTCTACCAGACCCCAAAGGGCACCTTCCTTTGACACAGCAAGTGTTAAGGACTGATAAAATTTAAGTTGTGTAATTTACAAATACATGAAATGGAGTCGAGTTAAATAATTTACAAAGGCACTCTGTCTTGCTGCAGCAAATACTTAGGTAGCTTTTGATGGGAGAAATGAGATTGTAATTAGAGATGAGAATGCAAACCTTTCCTCCACCTGCATTACCCACCCAGCCCTAAAGTGCTTAACTGCCAAGAGAAGATAGATACAAGGGACATAACAACAATCATTATAGTCCCCCAGCAGCCGGATGTGCAGTGGGAAGTGTTCTCTGTCACTGGCTACTTGGCAAATGCTTGCCTTTCCTTTGCATCAACCAGTAAATCTATACATGCATATTCTAGAATTACTGAATTGAGTGTTTGTCTTTAAAAACTTCTCCAGAGCTCATGACAATTGGGTCTTACAGTTTAATTTTTAAAAGAGCACTGATTTTTAAAGTATGCTCTCAAACAAAGAAAATTATTTCCTGCTGTCTTCCCATGTCAGTTAATTTTTTCGTATCTGTTACTCCACATGTAGTTAAAATACTGTGAAACGTGCAACTTGTTTTCCCTTTGTTAGAATTCCTAATTTCAGCTACTACAGCTCCCTCAAATATCTTTGGCATCTAGAAATGCCCTTACTGTCACCTTGGTGGAGGTGGGGGCAGGTGGGATAACAGAAAATTATATTTTCCTAATGTTGCTTGATCAATGTGATATTTAACATTCACTTGAATCATTCTGGTTTTCCAGGAAGCAAAGCATTCACTGAAACACTGTTTAATGACCTCAATGGCTAATGCTATGTAGCGACAAGTGTTTTTCCTTTTTGTTTCCTCATATTTTCAACGTCTCTTTGTTATCTGTCATGTGTTTCCCAAGTAAGCTTAACCCAGATGCCATGGTTAAAAACATTTTAGATGACAAAAGATAAAATAAATTAATGGAGAGCTACTTACTGTTTGAACAATGAAGAGGATTGTTCCACAGAGACGAACGCATTTGTTAAATCGAAGTTCCAAGTACTGTCACCAAAAAAGAAAAGATAGTTATTATGTGAATCCTCTGGACATCGTTTTTTATCATCGCCTTAAGAAGAGTTAGAAATTGAAGGCAACTTTATAACTGATTTGTATTTTCTATTTTTATGTTACTATTATTTTTATTACATTCAGCAAAATTGACTCGTTTTAGAGAACAGTTCAATGGGTTTTAACACACATATAGGTTCATGTAAACCCCACAACATCAGGACACAAAACAGTTCCATCACCCCAGAAAACTCCCTCATGCCTCTCCTTGGTGGTCAAGCCCTCCTCCCACCCTCAAACCCTAGCAATCACTGATCTGTTCTCCTTCCCTAGTTTGGCCTTTTCTGGAATATCTTATAAATACAGCATTCTATATTTTTAGAGTGAACGATCTGCTGTTCTCCTCTTTCTTTTGGTATCTACTCCATACATTTCCCTTGACTCACCTGGGGAATCAACCCTTTCTGATTGATTGCAGGCAACTGTGATGAAATTGTCAATCAAGGTGCCCTGCCTTTATTGACAAAGAGGAAGTCACATGACACCAGCTCAGCCAATCAGCTTCTCTCCCAGTAGGTATTTGAATCTCAGAGGTAAGACACAAGAAAATGATGAGAGCAGGCTGATTGATCCTGACAGAGTGGCTTCTGTCCTCTCTAAGGACTTCTTATTCAGCTTTTCACTCTGTTCTATGAGCTACCCCCATGTCCTTCCACCTTTGTTTTCACTTTTTACTTAAATTATCCAAGTCAGTTTCTTTTCAAAGCCAATGATTCTGCCAATTTCTCCCACTCTCCTTGAAATCTGCTATATCTTATAATATGGCCTGCTTGTCTCCTACATTATATAATATACCATACTTTTAACAGACAGAGTTAGAATCATAGAATTTCATGGCTGGGGTCTAAGATAGTCTTTAAAGTGAATATTATTACTAAGAAGTTTAAGGCTAACAACAGTCTTTTCATATAGCAGAAGAAAAGGAAGGAAAAACTGGTATTAGGTAATAATTGGGGGAAAAGTCATCAGAAATTTTTGCTCCATAATCATAGCTAACACGGAGCATTGGCTGTGTACATCTTCCCAACAAGTCTATGAGGCAGGTACTATGCATAAGCTTATGTCAGAGATGAGGACTCTGGGACTCAGAGAGAATACCATGTTTGCAACCTAATAATTGGTAGGACAGCAACACAAATACAAAACTTTCGATGCCAAAATCCATGCACATAACCACATTATTCCACACACATAAGTAAACAACCTGACCACATGTTTAAGACTCAGTAAGTGAGTGGATGGCACTGACACATAGTAGGGCCTCCAAAAATCACTGATGGGTGACAAATACACAACTCAGTATAGCGCATTGGAGGAAGAGTTTGAGGCACTGTCCAAATCTAAGGTTTCTACTCTTTAAAATGAGGAGCATAGTAATAATTTTTGTCCCTCTTAATGTAGGATTTGGAGACTATCAATTATATAAATGAATGGGAAAATGTCATAACCTGCTCATTCAAAACTAAAATTTTAAGAAGCTAGTGGTGTCGAAATCCATGTGCCTCGAGAAACTTGAATCTCAGTGAATTACATGTGTCAAAGTCATTCAAGGATATTTTGGAAGACATTTTAGAAAACTGGAGAAGTTTCCAAAGCCTGGAAACAGGGCAGTGTTGTTTCTTCAGAGTTCATTTAGTAAACCTCTATGAACTCCGAAACACAAATGAACATGGATAGACAAGTCTTTGCCTTCTAGGTACAAGTATCCAAATTGCTAGAGACTAAAGAAAACTTAGGAGAAAAAATGTGACAGAGGTAAGAATGTACATGTCGAACCAAATAACTTGTATATATTAATTTTTCCCCAAGATCAGCTGATCCAGGAAAACCTATGGTTTAAGCTCACACAAGACCAACTCCATACAGAACCAAGAAGTCTCAGCCATCGGTTATTAGGCTGCTGAAGAAATACACGGAGACCTAACCAGAAGCCCAAGTCACCATACAGTAGGCTTAGAGAATAGCTCTAGAATTTCCAGACAAAACTACGGATGGACAATATGTGCTTACAGTCAACCAAGATCGTCCGCAGTCCTCAGAACTTTGAATAACGCAGGGACACTAAGACTTCTGTTGATACAAATAAATAATACGATCTGAGCAACTCAATTCAATCACAGATTTAGCTGGATCCAGAAAGATCCCTAAAAGTGTTGAATTAAATTGGATTCCTGCATTATACTTCGTGCCAATCTATGGATCTGCAAGTTGCTAAACACCTGTCAGGCCTACGTTTTAAAGGCAGTGATAAATTTTAAAAAGTGCCTGTGAACAGCCAATTTTAGCTAAAGAAACGTAAATAGGGAGAGATTTCATACTTGATCAAGAATGCCAGGGTATTACTCAATGTACCACATACTCTGTATAAGTGGCTCCACCTCTCAGCATAAAACAACAGACAAATGATTCCACAAAAAAGCCTTTGCCATGGCCAATTGTCAGGCTCATAGCATGTTGCCTGACTTCCCTGTCCTCAATTGCCTGGCCCCTCTAGTGGTGGACACCTGCAGTGTGACCACAGCACCATGTGTCCTGCATTGCTTCCCTTGTTCTCTGCCCTGGTATAAGTCCTGATTGGAGTTACAACAGACTCACCAGAGCCTTCAGAAACAGCCAGTATGCTGCCAGGCATATGTCCACCTTGCTTCATACTCTCTCAGTAGCTTAACTTACTCTGAGTCTCTTTGCCTGCACAATGGGGCTCTGACAGTCCCTCTCTCCTAAGAACTATTCATTATTAGCCAGATAATGTATGTAAAACATGCAGCCCAGTGCCCGGCATGTATTAAGCATTCAATGAACTTTCGCTTTTTGCCAGTTTTAGGTGGATCCCCTGCTAACTTAACCTCTGCCACTGCAAACGTGTGGGAATTCCATTTCTTTCTGAGTTAATGCTGCAGCCCTGAAGAGGAACGGGTCAGTGATTACGAGAGCAGCATTCATCTGTGGGGACTGAAGTCCTCTTGCCAGACTTTTAAAAACCCTTTCCTAGTTTTGGAGTTGGTTAGCTACAGATCAGAGCTCACAGACTCAAATGCCTGCAGGTCCCATTAGGTAATATACATGAGTGACATCAGCCAGGTGATCATCTATGAACGTGCTGGAATATTCCTCACATCCACTAAGAAATATGTTCTCCCATATCTCCCTGGAAGCAAGAGTTCCCTTCACCCTTGTCCATTTTCCCTTTCACATTTTTTTTTGAGACAGACATAAGTACAAATAAAGATTTCTTCACCATAAGAAAGAACTATGCAAATACAATAAGACCTCAGTCTAGAAGTTAATACAGAGCGAGAGCAATGGCTATAAACTGGAGATCCTGTGACCTAAGGGGATGTGGGCCTGGTGTCACCAGTCTTCTGAGTTTGCAAAAGATGTCAGAGTTAAATAATAAATTAATTATTAACATTTTTTTTTTTTTCTAAAACACTATCCGGCTCAAAAAAAACCCCCAAAAACACACAAAAAAACTCATGACTGAGGACTGAACTTAGCCTGGGGCAGCCAGTTTGTCGCCTCTGAGCAAAACAGAGAAATTCCATCCTGCTCACTTCTGGGGTGATACGAGTGAGCTCTCCCAAACACAGTGACCAGAGTGAGTGGAAGGCGGCGCTGCCCACGGGGTGCCTCACCCTGGAAGATGTCACTGGAGCCCAGGCAGAGCTTGTCACCAATGCTTGTTGTGCCATTGGGGCTCTGTCCCCAGCACCAGTTGAACCAGCCTCACTAGGAAACCACCTTCCAGTGTCCCTGGGTTGGAGCTGTCTGGGTAAAGGCCTATTAAAGAGGAAACGTCTGCGAACTTGCCCACGGAGCTCATGGATCAGTGTCTGGGTGAAAGCAACCACTGAGGACATGGAAGTGGCCACATGGCTCCCCTGAGCTTATATCCCCCCCTCCCATTCAACAGCTCTTTAAACTAAACCAAAACATTCATCTTCGTTGCAAAGCCCTTTCCTGCAGACAACTTGAGAAAACCTGTAACCAGGGAACCTGTGCAGTAGAGGAAAGACAGTTTTCCTTAATTATCTTTCCATAGAGAAGACCGGGCTGTTTGAGAACCTTGTTGTCTAATTTTCCTACTGATGGGTAACGACCACCACCACTAGCACCGCCACAATAATTATGGCCAACATCTACCCAGCACTTACTATTCTGTGCTGGGCACTATTCTAAATGCTACACCTTGCATCATCTCATTTAATCCTCCCAACAACCGAATGAGGTAGGTATTATCATTCTTTCTGAGATGAGGAAATAAGCACAAAAGGTTAAATAAATTGGCCAGTATCACCCAGCTAGTAGGTGGTAAAAATCAGGCCTGAAACACAGGTCCTGAGACAAGAGATACGGCACCTTAACCACGCGGGTGCCTGCTCCTGGCGGAGAGGGTGTGTGTGTGGAGCCGGGAGCAAAAATTCTTCGCCAGGTATGCTGGAAAAGTGAATGGTGCTGAGGACCCTCAGGACCCGGAGCAAGAAGATTCATTTCAAGGAGGAGGAGCTGAGATTTGAGTGACTTACCCTTCCCTCCAAATAAAAAGTTTTAAAATCTTTCCACTTGACTGGGAATCAAAGGTGTTAAAGATAGAAAGAACCTTAGCGAGCACTAGTCCAATCCAATCCCTTTACTTTGGAAGCCTCTGTTTTCACCGAGCTCCGGAGAGCAAATCCCAAGATTCCCGCACCCACCCCACCCCTACCCCCGCATCCCCACCACCCCTGCCCTTACAGGACACTTCTCCCCAGAAAGGCGGGGAGAGGGGAAGGGACAGGAGTGGAGAGGGAAGGCAGGTGATGAACGTGGACAGGGAGAGATTTCTATGTGGCGATGAGAGTGTGCCCCCCAAGAAAATTCCTCCAGAAGCCTGAAGAGTACCCCGCCTCCACCGTCCCAGGCCACCCTCCCGGCTTTACCTCGTAGGTGCTGGTAATTCCCAGTTTGTAGAACACGGGGAGGAAGACCTCCGCGGTGATGAGGATCACAAAGAAGTAAGTGAAGGCAAAGATGCTGTACACCGCCCCAAAACGGTAGACCTCAGCGGGGCCGCCCAGGATGGTGACCGCCGACATGAAGCTGGCGGTGAGGGACAGCGCCACAGGCACCGCCGTCATTCTGCGGCCGCCTATCAGGAAGTCCTTGGAGGTCTTCTGGCCGCCCCCCGCGAAGGCGTAGTAGATGCCGATGACGGCCGAGATGAGCAGCATGCCGGCGAACACCACGTAGTCCCACACCACGAAGGTGCCGATTTCCCGCGGCGCGTCCATGGCCCCCCGGCGCGCAGCCCGAGCCTGGCGCTGTGGCCTCGGCCGCCGGGCGCTCGCTTCTTATTCCCGGCGGGAGTGGCGCCCTGCGGGGACTGCAGGCGTCCCCCAGGTGTCCGTCCCCCAGGTGTCTGTTCCCGCCGACTCGAGCGCCCCGCCAAGGTGGGAGTGGGGCCGCGGGCTGGCAGTTGTCCTTGCGCCCACGGCTGAGAGCCGGGCCCCTAAAACCCAGGTCTGGGACTGAGCGCTCACCAGGTGCAGGACTGATGGGGTGGCCGGGATCGCCAAGACGCCAGGGACGCCCAGGCAGGTGAGAACCGGAGCCTCCAGCCACGTCCTGCGAATCCACAGAGAGCGCTCAGGGCAGATTTTACCAAGTGGCACCCGAGGGGACGCACCCTTTAAATGAGTAGGCGACCGGTGGGGGAGTGTGGGACGAAGGGCAATTGTCACGCCTTGAATTTGAGCTTTCCAGTTCAACAGTCCAGTCCGGGTCCTTGCGGGAAGATGTGCTCAGACTTTTCAGATTGCCTTATTTGATAGGTTAATGGGTGACTATAGGTTGATATGGGTGACAGTGAGCTGTGGGCAGTGAGCTGAGGTCACAGTCCTCAGACAGGTAAACGATTACAAAAGAGAGGGAAAAGTCTGTGCTATTTATTGGTTGCCTTCGTTTTTATTCAACATACATTTCTGATCCCCTACAGTTTGTGGCAGAAATGATAGTTACTGTAATATTAATAATTCCTACTGTTTAATGAGCCTTAGGATGTGACACATACATGTTTGACACCTTTTATTAAAATACATTAATATAATTCTATTGCTTTTGAAAAATGAATTAGCTCCATTTTTCAAAAAAGGAAAGTGCTTTAAACCGCTTTAAAATGGTTAAGTCGCTTGCCCAAGGAAATGGTGATTAAGGTTTGTTTTTTAGACATAGTCTCTCTCTGTGGCCCGGGCTAGAGTGAGTGCCGTGGCATCAGCCTAGCTCACAGCAACCTCAAACTCATGGGCTCAAGCAATCCTCCTGCCTCAGCCTCCCAAGTAGCTGGGACTACAGGCATGCACCACCATGCCCGGCTAATTTTTTGTATATATTTTTAGTTGGCCAATTAATTTCTTTCTATT
>CAUYRT010034970.1:0-16611 GCA_963574885.1 Lepilemur ruficaudatus
AGTATGGGGGGATTCATAAAAATAAAAACAGAAGTACCATATGACCCAGCAATCCTACTGCCAGGTATATATACACAACAAAGAAAATCAGTATAGCCATTATTCGAAGTGAGGTGACACAAGACCCAAAGAATAGGCCCCACTTGTACTCGCCATCAAATTGGTATTGACCGATTAACACTATGGTGCTCAAATGGTGGTAGTGTTCACTAGGGATTTGGGGGGTGGGAGGTAGACCCACATTCGAGAGATGTGGTGAGCACTATGAAGAGGAGGGGCATGCTTGAAATGTATTTGGGGATGGGTATTAGGGGTCTCAATAGAGGGTAGGAAATCCTCTAAAACTGATTTATGTGAATAGCTGTACAACTTGGTAAATTTACTAATAACCATTTAATTGTACACTTAAAATGTAGTAAAGACATGATATGTAAATTACACTTCAATAAAGACAAAAAGAATCACATGTACTCTATAAATACATACAACTCTTATGTACCCATAATAATTAAAAATATTTTTTAAAAGATTTTTAAAAACTTGGAACAAGAGCTCTCTCTAAAAATGATATATTGCTTTTTGTTTATCTGAATAGATTTAGAAAATGTTTGAAGAATATTCTACACCCATTTTAATTTTGATTTGAAAACAAAAAAAAGATCAGAAACCAACTTCTAAAGGAAAGAACCATAAAGCTTCTGAAGAAAATAAAATATATTTACTATTTTGGTATAGGCACAAATGTCCTGCATAGGTCACAAAAAGCATTAACCATAAGAGAAAAAATGATAAAGTAGACTTACAAAATTAAAAATAATTACTAATTAAAAGATATCATTAAGAAAATGAATAGGCAAGCCACAGATTGAGAGAAAATGTCCATTAAACCCATATCTAATAAAAGACTTGTATCTAAAATATATAAAGACATTTTTCTACTCAATATTTTAAAAAAAGAACAATAAAATATGAGCAAAAACTTTGTAAAGACACTAGAAAAAGTAGCTAAATGAATGTCCACTGAGCACAAACCTTTCTCGACAGCATTAGTCTATGAGATATCAGTCAATACCGAAAGTATTAAATATAGGTGAGGATGTGGAACAACTGGAAATACCATATACTGCTCTCCTTTTGTATAATAGAACTATTAATATTTGGCAGTTTCTTTTAAAGTTATATGTACCCTGCAATTCCATTCTTAGCAATTCTATTCTTACCCAACAGAAATGGAAACACATGTCTACATAAAAAAGAATTGTACAAGAAAGTTCACAGCAGCTTTATCTAAAATTGCAAAATGGCCAGAAATTAGAAACATGTCAGCTATCCATCATTGGGAGAAATGATTAATAAATTATGGTATAGCCATAAAATGGAATACTATTCAGTGATTTAAAAAGAACAGACTGCTGACATACACAAAAACAAATGAACAAATCTCAAAAATAGGATGATGAGTGAAGGAAGCCAGATACACTTATACAAAGTATGTGATATGGTTCCTCTCAGAGGAATTACAAGCATAGTCACAATTAAGCTATGGCCACAGAAATCAGAAGGTGATTGCTCTGTAGACTGAGAGAGATTGATTAGACAGTGGCCCAAGGAAATTTTCTGAAAGAGAGGAATATCTGTATTCTTTGGAGGGGTTCTAGATAAACAAGTATATATAATTTTGAAAACTTACATAATTGAACTTTGAAGCTATAGGTATTTTATTGCACATAAACTATACTTCAGTGGAAAACAAGCAAACATGTTAAGTAAGCATCTTTCTAATCACAGTTTTATATTTTGGACTAAAAGCAGTTATTCTATTTAGGAAAATTTCAGAGACATTCTCACTGAAATCAGCAGTAATACCAGATACATGAATACCTTCACAATTTTTGTAAATGTTATAAATGAAATTTCTGTTTAGACAATAAGATAAGAAACAGTTATGAGGACAAAAAATAACTGTTTACTGACAATATAGTTATTTTAAAACCTTAAGAGATTCAACTAAAATATTATTAGGACTACTAATTTAAAAAGTGGTCACACAAAAAATTTAGCAATAAGTATGTCTTTTTAAAATATTCTAGCAATAAATAGAATATAATGGAAAAATTCCATTTATAATTTGAATAGAAAAATAGAAATAACTAATAAAAATATGCAAAACCTATATAAATACAATTAAGTAAACCTATGAATACAATTTTTGTGAGTGGTGAGATATGGATCCTGTATAATTCTTCGGCATGTGGCTATCCAATTCTCCCAGCACCATTTAATGAATAAAGTTTCTTTTTCCCACTGTATGTTATTATCTGCTTTGTCAAAGATCAGTGACTGTATGTGCATTGTCTTATATCTGAGTTTTTTATTCTGTCCCATTGGTCTATATCTCTATTTTTGTGCCAATACCATGATGTTTTGATTACTATAACCTTGTTGTATAGTTGTAAGTCTGATAATGTGATGCCTCCAGATGTTTTTTTCTTTTTGCTTAAGATTGCTTTGGCTATTCGGGCTCCTTTCTGTTTCCAGAGGAAGCATAGAATTACTTTTTCTCTATTTGTGAAAAATGGTGTTGGTATTTTGATAGGGATTACATTGAATCTGTCAATCACTTTGGGAAGTATAGACATTTTAACAACGTTCATTCTTTAGACATCCAGGTACAAGAATCTCAACGAACACCTGGGAGATTCATTGGAAAGAGGCAATCACCAAGACTCCAAGTCATCATACTGGCCAAAGTTAACATGAAGGAGGAATTCCTGTAGCCATGAGGTGAAAACACCAAGTAACTTACAAAGGAAAACCCATCAGGCTAACTGCAGACTTCTCAACTGTGACCTTTCAAGCCAAAAAGGATTAGGGTTTCATCTTCAGTCTTGATATCAAGACCAGACCTTCCCTGCAGGAAATACTCAGAACCACATTATACATGGACCAGCATAGTAGACACCTACCAATTTAAAACCACCCAAAACCTAAAGCTCAGAGCCCATATAAAACAGTATAGCACAAGAGGTAAAACTAAGCAATAAGTTACTACCCAACAGGATAAACAGACAGTATCCCACATATCAAGTCTACCAATCAACATGTATGGTTTGAATGTCCCACTGAAGAGACATAGGCTGGCTGAATGGATGAAAAAATACAACCCAAATATCTGCGATCTCCAGAAAACTCTTCTAACCCACAAGGACTCATACAGATTTAAGATGAAGGGAAGGAAAAACATATTTCATGCAAATTAAAATGAAAAAAAAGCAACCATTAGCCATTCTCATATCAGATAAAATTGACTTTGAATCAACAATAGTAAAAAAAGGACAAAAATGATCATTATAAAATGGTAAAGGGGATAATTCAATAAGAAGACATAATAATCCTAAATATTAAGATTAATCCACCTAACACAGGAACACCCAGATTCATAAAGCAAATCCTACTAGATCTAAGCAAAGAGATAAACAGCAACATTGTAATTGCTGGGGACTTCAACACCTCACTGACAGAACTGGACAGATCATCCAAGAAGAAAAGAAAATAAACAAACACTGGACTTAAATGGGACTATAGAACAATTGGGCCTAACAGACATTATAGAACATTTTATTCCAAAACTACTGAATATACATTCTACTCATCAGCACATGGAACATTCTCCAAGATTGATCATATCTTATGCCACAACACATGTCTCAACAAATTCAAAAAAATAGAAATCATACTATATATCATCTCAGACCACAGTGGAATAAAACTAGAAATCAACTCCAAGAGAAACACTCAATTCCACACAAAGTTATGGAAATTACACAACCTACTGCTGAAAGATTATTCGGTCAATAATGAAATTAAGATAGAAATCAAAAGATTCCTCAAACTGAGGAATGACAAAGTGGGCACAAGCTATGAAAATCTACGGAATTCAACAAAAGCAGTCCTAAGGGGAAATTTCATAGCCTTAAATGCCTACATCAAAAAGGCAGAAATATCATAAGTCAACAATCTAATAACACATCTCAAGGAACTAAATTGATTCTTATTTCTAATATAGCATTGCCTAGATACCATCAAGTGGGTAAATAACTTCACTTTTAACATTTCAATTACAATTTTTAAGAAATTACCTTTATTTCACTTGTTAGAAAACAGATTAGCTAATTTGACAATGACCGTAAAAAAAACAAATAACAAACCTAGAAACTGAACTCAAGTCTACCTGACTCAAAAAATTACTTTCTTCCACAAGACTACACAGCTTCGGAGTATGGCTGAGTAGTAACTCTTCCTCCCTTTCTTCCCTTTAACATTTTGAAAAGTGTGCTTTTCAGATCTTTATCTGAGGTATTTATAAACAAATTAAGCATGAAGGACAGAGCTCTGTGGCAGGGCATCAGGGAATTTTCTTTTGGGTTGGCAATGACCCATTCATTAGTCAATACTCTCTGAGAAGAGTAATACTACCAGCCACAAACTGACCTAAATTTGATAGAACCCAACCCACATATCAGCCTCATATTTACAAGAATACAGTGAAAGATTTTGTCAAAAAGCTTGCTGAAATCTGAAACATTCTGTCTACCTGCAGCATTTCCAAAATTTTCTACACTTGAAAATAAAGTTGGGTAATATAATATTATATAAATTTACTTAATCTCATTCTTTCAACGTATTTCAAAGCATTTACAATGTTAGTGCCTATTGTGACTCTGAATGGCAGTGTATTTGCTTTCATGTACTTGGTCAGAGAATCCTTTTTTTTTTCAATAGATTTAGGGGGTATCAGTGGAGTTTAGTTACATGGATATATTGCATATTGTACCCATTACCTAAAAAGTGCACATTGTACCCAATAGGTAATTTTTTATCCCTTACTCCCCTTTTATTTTTTTTTTATTTTTCCCCCTTTTGAGTCTTCAATGTCCATTATAATACTTTGTATGACCATGTATAGCCCTAGTTTATCTCCTACTTATAAGTGAAGACATGCAGTATTTGATTTTTTGTTCCTGAGTTATTCACTTATGATAATGGTCTCCAGTTTGATCCAAGTGGCTGCAAAAGACATGATTTCATTTTGTTTCATGGCTGAGGAGTATTCCATGATGTATATGCATACATATCATAATTTCCTTATCCACTCATCAGTTGATGAGTGATTATGTTGATTTCATATCTTTGTGACTGTGAATCGTGCAGCAATAGACATGCACGTGCAGGTATCTTTTTGATATAATGATTTCTACTCCTTTGTGTAGATACCCAGTAGTGAGATTACAGGAGCAAATAGTATGTCTACTTTTAATTCTCTGGGAGATCTCCATACTGATTTCTGTAGAAGTTGTATTGATTTACATTCCCACCAAGAGTGTATAAGTGTTCCATTTCGAAAATATATTGCTTTTTGACTTTTTATAATCAGATGGCCATTCTGATTAGAGTAAGATGGTATCTCATTGTGGTTTTAATTTGCATTTCTCTTATGATTTTTGATCTTGAATATCTCTTGATATGATTTTTGACCATTTGTATATCTTCTTTTGAAAAATGACTGTTCATTTCATTTGTCCACTTTTTTAATTTTTTTTTTTCCTTGTTGAGTTGTTTGACTTCCTTGTAGATTTTGGATATCCATCCTTTCTTGGATGCATAGTTTGCAAATATTTTCTCCCATTCTATAGGTTGTCTATTTATTTCTTTGATTATTTCTTTTGTTTGCAGAAGCTTTTTAGTTTAAGTCTCATTTGTTTATTTTTGTTTTTGTTGCATTTGCTTTTGGGGTCTCAGTCATAAATTGTTTGCCTAGATCAATGTCAAGAAGAGTTTTTCCTAGGTTTGCTTCTAGAATTTTTATGGTTTCAGGTCTTACATTTAAGAATTTAATCCATTTTGAGTTAATTTTTGTATATGGTGAGAGAGAGAGAGATGCAGTTTCATTATTCTGCATATGATATGTCCATCCAGTTTTCCCAGCACCATTTATTGAATATGGTGTCCTTTCCCATGTTTTGTCAAAGATCAGTTAGTTATAGGTACATGGTTTTATTTGTGGGTTCTCTATTCTGATCCATTGATGTATGTGTCTACCTCTGTGCCAGTATCATGCTGTTTAGCTTACCATGGCCTTGCAGTATAATTTGAAGTCAGGTAATATGATTCCTTCAGTTTGTTCTTTTTGCATAGGATTGCTTTGGCTAATAGGATTTTTTTTGTTCCATATAAATTTTAGGGTTTTTTTCCTAATGGTGTGGAAAATTAAGTTGGTATTTTAATAGGAATTATACTGAATCTGTAGATTGCTCTGAGCAGTATGGTCATTTTAATAATACCAATTCTTCCAATCTATGAGCATGGAAAGTTTTCCCATTTGTTTCTGTCATCTACTATTTCTTTCATCATGGTTTGGAAGTTTTCCTTGTAAAGATCTTTTAGTTCTTTGGTTCAATATATTCCTAGTTTTTTTTGTTTGTTTGTTTGTTTGGGTTTTTTTTGCAGCTATTGTAAGTTGAATCAAGTTCTTGAGTTTGTTCTCAGCTCAATCACTGTTGATACATAGAAATGCTATTGATTTTGTACATTGATTTTATAACCTGAGGATTTATTGAATTCATTTATCAAATCTAGGATTATTTTGGAGGAGTTTTTAGGATTTTCTAGGTATAAGATCATATCATCAACAAACAGAGATAATTTGATTTTCTCTTTTTCAATTTGGATGCCCTTTATTTTTTTTCTCTCTTGCCTGGTTGCTCTGGCTAAGACTTCCAGTAATATGTTGAATAGAAGTGGTGACAGTGAGCATCCTTGTCTTTTTCCAGAACTCATTTTGGAAACAAGGATATACTAGATCTGCCATAAGACTAGTATTCTATGGAATGTACTTTGTTCACAACTGATTTTCCAATCAATTTTAGACTAGAATCTCTGATAAACTATGAATTGCAGTTAGTTTGGTATAATTTTATGTATCATTAATGGCCAAAGGTAAATACACACAGCCAAAAAAAAACTTATATATGTACATATAGATACATACAATTAATTAAATTCTAAAATTCTGGCAGAAATCATCATCAAATTAACCATACTTGTTTCCTTCACGCTCTTCCATGTGTAGTCTGCTTTTGTGTGTCTGTTCCCATTCTGTGTTGAAACCACAGATTAAAAGCAGTACATTTATTTCTAATCAGAACCATTTTTCTTTAAGTTATTATAATCACACCAATCTCCTTCCATGTAATGTTATTAATCCAGCATCAACCACAACTGTGATACACTCTCACATATAGTACACAATCATATCTCCATAGAATCTCCAATCTCTTAAATTAACCAGGCCACTCAATAATGAAGACTATCTTGCTTACTTGGACCCAAATTCTCTCCATTGGTTTTGCATACTAGCTTCAAGAAATATTCTTCTGTATCCTTCTATTGTCATATATTTTTTGTCAATGTTTTATGTGCATGTGTGATTTACTATTGCTGCCTTCGGATCCATTTTGTTTATTTCTTCAGTTTTTCTCAGAGTCCCCCTTTTAGCTATCTGCTTTCCAGAATCAGTGTTATCCATAAAATACTAGTCATGGAATTATGAAATAGGAATATCTTATCTCTTACTTATAGAGGAAAAGCAGATTAGTTAATCATATTAGAAGGAAGGTATATTGGACACCTCTCAATCCCTCTTTTATTCTAATCACTGTTGGAGTAGCCAAACTCACACATGAGTATGCTGCCAGCACCTCACCTCTGATGCCTCCTGTGTCTCTTGCTTCCTTCTCTGGGCCTCTATGAGGCTACTTCATGAGACAGCTCTGTGAACCCCAATGGCACTCACCTATATGCAACCTGAAAAAAATGAGAGTTACACATGAGTGATCCTTGGTTACAAGAGCTATTGGACAAATACTCCTCCCTATGATCCTTTGGCAGACAATTCTAAGGTCTATTCTATGGGTCAGAAAATCTCAACAACATCATGTCCCAGTCACTCATAGTGGTAGCAACTTGATTACTTGACTGTTTACCTCTTTATTGCTTTTCCTTCTTCTGTTCCACACAGTTTCTTACTTCTGCTCCTCGGGATTGCTGCACAAATAAACTACCTGTAGGCAATCCCTTGTCTGTGGCTCTGCCACTGGGGAAACTCAGGCTAGGACAGGAAGCATTATGACCTTCAAGTTTTGTTCAAAGTGGCATTCATTCTTAGTTCTTTTTATTCAAGCAGGAATTCAGTCTGTTTGCCAAAATAGATGTAAAATGTAATATCCCAATATCCATTGACCCTTCTGGTCTCATATAGAAAATGCAGCTGCCAAATAGAACACAGACATAGACAGAGAGGACATAGCATTCTCAGGATAGGAAGATAAAACTGCAGGATCACAGCTATTATGCAGCCTAGGGCAGAACACATCTTAGAATAGCAAAGCTTTAGATAGAAACCAATTGATGAGCCCTGGGCTACAATAGAAAAGTAGCAGTAATAGTAATAATTTATAAAGTATTTTTATCACTGCCCTAAATCCAGAAGTACCCACCCCAGTGCAAACTGTATGATACAAACCTCTTTGGCACCTTGCCACAGTATCTATGTTGAGCCAGAATAATTACTATATCCTCAAAGGCCAGTGGGATGATGAATTGATTGAAATAGTTCTCATACATTTGTTAAGTAAATGTATATGGTTGGCATTGTAGAGCTATTTATAGATACTATTTTTAATACTTTAGTATTGCTCTTAAAATATTAGAGTACCTATATACTAATTATACTAGAGAGACACTGGGTTCATTCAGTTGATCTATCACTGGGTATTTTTAGACATAAGTAACAGAAAAAAACAGCTAAAACTGCATTAAAGAATAAGAAAATATTTTCTCTCTTGCAAAAAGAAGAGTAACAGTGAGTTGGTGAGTTTCAAGGTTAATTGATGCAGCTGCTCAGCAATAGTAACAAGGACCCAGGTTCTTTCTGTCTCTAGGCTCTTCCATGCTTACTTTCAGCTCCTTCCTCACACTGGTAACAAGCAAGCTGCACTTGTTCCCAGTGTCATTTCCGCACATACCAATGCCAGTCAACTTGGGAAAGGGTCCCGGGGCTCTTTTTTTTTTTTTTTTTTTTTTAAAGAGTGCGGATTCTTTCGTTTTCAAACTGATACTTCACTAGCAACAATTTGGTCACATGCCTAAAACTAAAACTGTTGCTAGCAATGGGCTTGGCATCCCAATGACTAATTCAGACTAATAGTGTAAACTGACATGGATGTTGAGGAGTTAACCCTAAAGTCCAGGACACCCATTTTACTTGGTGCATAAAAGTTGAAGGCTCTTACTTCCAGAGTTAACAAAAATGAATGAAGAGCCACCTAAACTAAATGAAGCTTGTTTTACTGAACACAGCAGCACAAAATTATTTTTATGTCACAAGGAAACCTGAATCAGAAAGATTTCTAGCACAATTTTCTAAATTAAAGTCTTTTCTGCAAGACCAGATCATTATCTGAACACTGAGAATAATGAGGTCACCATAAATAACACTTCTTTTTTGTGTTTATTGGCTTCCATGTCACAAAGTTACACACTAGAGAAGTTCTTTGAAGTTCAAAACAGGACAAATCAATAGCTTATGTAATGAACCTATCTCATAAGTTTTAAATTATATCCTTTTATGATACACCTTTGCCATATTTTTGATTGACTGAAATGCAGTATTTGTCCAGAAGTCTCACGGTTGGCTTGTGGTCAAGCCCAACATCAATGAACACTTTACTAACGTGCCAGTTGCAACTCCCATGTGACGAAGTTCTGACACTATACTGGGGGCTTCTTTCCAGCTTGAATCTTCTGTCATTCTGACAATTGAATCTCATTTGCAAGGAAAGGATAAAAAAGACAAATCTATATCTTGACATCTTCTGACATGTCTCTGGAGGTGATGAATCCCTGTTTTGGGTAAGGCTTAAAATAATTGAGCAATGGAAAGTAAATGAGAGAACAGTTTTCACAGTAGCTCCAGTCTTAACAGTCTGTCAAAGCATCTTGTCAGGTTACAAAACAATGATTTAAATCCCAAATGCAACTCATCTTTCAGCCATGTGAGGTGGTTACACATGCGTGCTTAGACACATGCATGCATATATCAGAAATATTCTCCAAGGCTGGGGAGTTTGCCATGTTTTCCTCCTATATTGGTAGACAACATGAAAGAAATATCCATATTCAAACATCCAAATTTTTATCACAAAAAAACGAGTTTGCTGTATTTACATTATTATTCAAAACACATTTGATTGACATCCTAGAAAAAGCATTAACCTAAAAGAATAATCCCCTGAGCACCTGCCCTGCTGCAGACCACACAAGATGACAGGGCATTTGTCATTAGAGGGTTTTTTATTCTGTTTAGTTTTTTCATTTATGTGTTAATGATTTATTATGTGTCTATACCTGTTAAATGATCATTTTTTATTTAAATTCAAAACCAACTATATCAAAAACCTAAGTTCTTTTGATCACTCCTGATTTGTGAAATGAATAATAAAAAAAATTATATTTCTTATGAAATTCCCCCACATATGTACACTCTACCCGTTTCCTCCTTAGAATAAAAATAAATGTACAATTTGTAAGCAGTCAACCTCTGTAGAAAGTAATATGAATATTTCTCAAAGAACTAGAAATAGACCTACAAGTCAATCCAGTAATCTCACTACTGACTATCTATTCAAAGGAAAAGAAATCAATTTATCAAAAAGAAAACCTATACTCTATATAGATTCTACTTATCAGCCCTTTATTGGATGTGTAGCATGTAAATGTTTTCTCCCATTCTGTAGGTTGTCTGTTTATTCTCATGACAGTTTCCTTGGCTGTGTAGAAGCATTTTAATTTGATCAGGTCCCATTTATTTATTTTTGTTGTTGCTGTGATTGCCTTTGGAGTATTCTTCATAAATTCTTTGCCTAGGCCAATGTCTACAAAAGTTTTTCCAAAATTTTCTTCTAGAATTCCTATAGTTTCATGCCTTAGGTTAAGTCTGTTATCCACTGTAAGTTGATTTTTTATGAGAGGTGAGAGGTGCAGATCCTGTTTCAGTCATGTGTCTATCCAATTTTCCCAACACCATTTATTGAAAAAGGATGCTTTTCCTTAGTTGTTTTTGTCTGCTTTGTCAAAAATTAGATGGCTATATGAGGATAATTTTACATCTGGGTTCTCAGTTCTGTTCCATTGGTCTATGTCTCTGTTCTTGTGCCAGTGAAACGCTGTTTTAGGTACTATAACCTTGTGGTATAGCTTGAAGTCTGGTAAGTTGATGCCTCCCAATTTGTTCTTTTTGCTTAAGATTGCTTTTGCCATATAGGGTCTTCTCTGGTTTCCATATGATGCGTAGATTTATTTTTCCTAGATCTATGAAAAATGATGCTGGAATTTTAATAGGGATTGCATTGAATCTGTAGCTCACTTTGGGTAGTATAGACATTTTAACAATGTTGATTCTCAGGAGAATCAGCAAGTAAAAAAATCAAACAACCCAATTAAAAAGTGGGCAAAGAACATGAACAGAAATTTTTCAAAAGAAGATAGACTAATGGGGAACAAACATATAAAAAAAAATTCTCAACATCTCTAATCATCAGAGAAATTCAAATCAAAACCACAATGAAATATCACTTAACTGCAGTGAGAAGGGCTTTTATCAAAAAGTCCCAACAATAAATGTTGGCATGGATGCAGAGATATAGGAACACTCATACACTGCTGGTAGGACTGCAAACTAGTACAGCCTCTATGGAAAGTAATATGGAGATACCTCAAAGAACTTCAAGTAGAACTACCAGTTGATCCAGCAGTCCCATTACTGGGCATCTACCCAATGGAAAAAAAAGACATTCTATAAAAAAGACATCTGCACTAAAATGTTTATAGCAGCACAATTCATAATTACAAAGATGTAATTATGCCCATCAATACATGAGTGGATTAATAAAATGTGGTATATGTATAGCACGGAGTTCTAGTCAGCCACAAAAAACAATGGTGATCTAGCACCTCTTGTATTATCCTGAATAGAGCTAGAGCCTATTCTAAGTGAAGTATCACAAGAATGGAAAAACAAGCACCACATGTACTCACCAGCAAATTGGTATTAACTGATCAACACTTATTTGCACATACAGTTAGTAACATTTATCAGGTGTTCGGCAGGTGGGAGAAGGGAGGAGGAAATGGGTATATTCACACCTAATGAGTGCAGCACACACCATCTGGGGGATGGACACACTTGAAGCTCTGACTCAGATGGTGCAAAGGCAATATATGTAACCTAAACATCTGTACCTCTGTAATATGCTTAAATAAAAATTTTTTAAAAAAGAAGTTTTGTAAAGGAGACGAGAGCCTTGAAGATGAAGAGTGCAGTGGCTGGCCATGGGAAGTTGACAATGACCAACTGAGAGCAACCATCGAAGCTGATCCTCTTACAACTACATGAGAAGACCAAAGCCAAAGACCTCAACATAGACCATTCTATGTCGGCATTTGAAGCAAATTGGAAAGGTGAAAAATGTCGATAAATGGGTGCCTCCTGAGTGGACCAAAAATAAAAAAATAAATAAAAATCATTGAAGTGTTGTCTTCTCTTCTTACACACAACAATGAACCATTTTTCAATGTGATTGTGACATGCCACAAAAAGTGGATTTTATGTTACAACCACAACCAGATTAGTGGTTGGACTGAGAGGAAGCTCCAAAACATGTCCCAAAGCCAAATTTGCACCAAAAAGAGGTCTTGGTCACTGTTTGGTGATCTGCTGCCAGTCTGACCCCCTACAGCTTTCTGAATCCCACCAAAACCATTACATGTGAGAAGTATGCTCAGCAAATCGATGAGATGCACCAAAAACTGCAAAGCCTGCAGCCGGCATTGGTCAACAGAAAGGGCCCAATTCTTCTCCACGACAACGCACAACCAGCGCTTCAAAAGTTGAACGAATTGGGCTATGAAGTTTTACCTCATCCACCATATTCACCTGACCTCTCACCAACCAACTACCACTTCTTCAAGCATCTCAATGACTTTTTGCAGGGAAAATGCTTCCACAACCAGCAGGATACAGAAAAAACTTTCCAAGAGTTGCCAAATCCCGAAGCACAGATTTTTTGACGCTACAGGAATAAACACATATTTCTCATTGGCAAAAATGTGTTGACTGTAATGGCTCCTATTTTGATTAATAAAGATGTGTTTGAGCCTAGTTATAATAATTTAAAATTCACAATCCAAAACCTCGATTACTTTTGCACCAACCTAACAATAACAATGATTGCCACTAGACCTTGATTTTAGCCTTTGAATTATTGATGATATAGAGGTCTGGATATACAGCATTTTTGTGTGTGTTACCCACTTATTGTGTATAGATATAACAGATTGTTGCTGCATGTGAGCTTAAAAGAAATAAATCCAAATTAGCTTTTAAATGTAGAGTAAAACAAACAATGTTGATATTTTCCAGGTTTACCACTAGGACACTGATAGAAACCATTGTTTTCCCTTTAGTTATTCCATATTTAACCCATTAGCAAATTGATAACAGCACTTCCAATATTGTTCCATTTTGTTATAAACAATTTAGGCAAATGTTTCTATATGTATATTTGTATTCTTGTATATGCATAGAAAACTATTTAGAAGAATACCTTCAAATATCTGAAAAATCGTTTACTCTGGGAAATTGGATACAAACAGAAGTCAAGATAAAGAGAAGTCCTTCTTTTCTTCCTTCCTACAATAGCACATTGTGTAATTTTTGTAACTCTGTGAATGATTCACTCCTGTAAATGTTTTTAATAGAGAAAGTTGTTAAAAGCGAGTGATGGAATCTGGAATGGCTTCATTTGCATTAAGTGCCTCGAATAATGCCCTGTCTGAGGTAGGCTCTCAGTAAACAGTTGTTAAGTGAATAAATCAAGCTATTGCATTCAGAACATATTGGTACATGAGATAAAGGAGGAGTTACTAATGTTAGATTTCACCCACAAAGAGATCTGAGTTGTGATAGAATTGACAGCTGACAGTTGCTTTCCAGGAACAAATCATAAAAAAGCTTTGTTCATATTGTTCTTGAAAGGCTAATAATAAAATTAAATTAGCTATTGCCAAAATACGTTTAATTATATATTTAATCATTGGTGGAGGGATTTTTTTTTACATTCCTTGAAAAATACTAAAGATCTGAAGGTTTTAAAAATGGAGAATATTCAATCCCATTCAATTTGACACATTAAAAAAGGTTTGAATCTACCATCTTAATATCTTTCAAATAAATTGTCAAAGAAAAAACAGTGTGCTGTTAAACAGAGACGGCTTCTCATGAATGCTATCACAGTGAAGAGTCAGCTTGCACGTTAGGTTGGAAATACATGTTGCTTAAGCCCATGTAGATTATAAGGAGAGAGGCACATTCTGGATAAAATAGGTGGGATTTTAATAAAGATAAACGGGGGGGAAAATGAAATCATAGAAAACATTCATCAATCACAAAATGAGCCCATGGAGTATTGAAATGAACTCCACCTTCATGGTCTATCAATTTTGACTTTAACATAAAGTCTTTCCTAGAAAGTACCAGCACTTGGAAACAAATTATCCGAAAAGTAAATTTTCGTTTTAGGCCTACTAATGATGTGTTCACTTGGAAAACATAAATTTAGGGAGTAAGCAATTTCAAATAGAAAAAAGTCATGCTCAAATCATGTCCAAAAAAAAAAAAACACTACTTGCAGCTCCTTCTCATGAATCTAGTTATAATTTTCCTTATCCATTAGGTATGTATATGGGCATACAAATCTTTGTATTTCCCTTGTTTCTAATGGAGAATCTTAGAAGTGTAATTTCTCAGAAGCATTGCTGCTGTTTGATTTGATTATGTGCATTTTTAATTGGTAAAACCTTGAATTTTTACATTGTATTTAGCACATCTTATGCTGCTTATTTTTACTTATTTGTTTCTAAGCTCTAGTACTTGATTTATTAGTATTAAACTACCCTCATGCCAGTGTTTCTCAAAGTGCATTCTGACAACCATCAGTAGTCAGGAGCTTACTCAAAAAGCAGATTCTTCTAACCCAGTCTGACCTCCAGAATCATTGCTTCTGGGAGGTGAAACCTCACAATCTGTATTTTGAAAAAGATGTTTCATGAACATTTAAATCTAAGAACCACTGCATTTGCAGTGAGTAAGTACATTTGCAAAGGAATCTTTAGCTTAAGGGAAAAGGGAGAGCTAGGAGAGAAGGCGGTGGAAAAGGGAGGGAAATTGAAGCACTTGATTCTGCCCTCAGGCAAGCTTCAGGAGTATAGAAACCCTTCCTTCCACACCCTCTCTTTCCTGTGGGATTGGTTCTTTCACATTTGAATTCACCTTGGGAGTACTAGCTGCTAGGTGCAATCTCTTCTGCCCTAGCCTGGAGCAGCTTGAGTATGAGAAAGCTCAAGAGTGGAAATCAGGTGTCAGCAGTGGAAAGAAAAGACAAAGAAGCAGCCTTTCAACACCTAAATTCCAGACTTTTCTCTGGAAATTGAAGTATCCCACTTTACAATCCAGTGGCAGGAGAAGTAAGTTTAGTTCTGCCCATGGTGTCTCATAGACTTGGAAAAAAAAAAATCAGTATAACTGTGAAATATTTTGGCCTTTTTGAAGAACACACATGAGCTTTCTCCTTTACTTTCATAAATCTGGAATGATAATACAATTTGTTAACTGTCAAAAAAAATCATCCCATATTGGCTAAAGAATAGACAAATAGATCAATGCACCAGAATAGAGAGCCCAGACATAAACCCATGTAAATAAAGTCAACTATTTTTGAAAAGGGGGCAAAGGCAATACAATGGAGAAAAGATAGTCTTTTCAACAAATGGTGCTGGAATAACTGAACATTCACCCACACAAAAGTGAATCTAGACACAGATCTTACAACCATCACAAAATTAACTCAAAATGGACCACAGACTTAAATGTAAATTGCAAAACTATAAAACTCCTAGAGGATAACGTAAGAGAAAAATCCACATGACCTCAGATATGGCAATAATCATTCAAATACACCACCAAAGGCATGATCCATGAGATAAATAACTGATAAGCTGTACTTCACAAAAATTAAAAACTCGTAGATGAAACTTAATTTTGCCGGATCTGGCGAGGATGTGGAGAGATAGGGACACTCTTACACTGTTGGTGGGACTGCAAATTGGTGCAACCTTTGTGGAAAAGAATTTGGAGATTCCTCAAAGAGCTAAAATTAGAGTTACCATTCGATCCAGCAATAGCATTATTAGGCATCTATCCAAAAGAGCATAAGACATTCTGTTATAAAGAAATGCACCTGCACCCGAATGTTTATGGCAGCACAATTCACTATTGCTACGTCATGGAAACAACCCAGTGCCCGTCAATTCATGAGTGGATTGTTAAAATCTGGTATTTGTTCACAATGGAATATTACTCAATTTTAAGAAATGACAGTGAGTTAGCACCTCTTGTATTATCCTGGATTAAGCTTGAGCCCATTATTCGAAGTGAGG